>SNQJ01S0061468.1:26893-44959 GCA_010110895.2 Picea sitchensis | reverse complement strand
AGGTTATCTGTGACTTTTTAAGAGGAAACACATGTTCTTAACCATTAAACCCACTTAGGTTTTTATCTGCCTAATCATGTCTGTCTTCTGACTTGCCTTTAAACCATTCTATATATTGGGGAAATAATCATTTTCATATTTCGCTCGTACGAGCCAACCAGGTAATGTAGAACAACCGATATAGATACAAAGGGCTCATTGGAAGAGAAGACAAAGAAAGGTCTGATTAAGCTTATTGCCAAGTAAGGAGATAAGTGCTCAGTTCAAAAATATAATAATAATAATAATAATAACAACATTTTTTAATGTAATAATAATAATAATTATTATTATTTTTCTTCAAGATTACCCAACATTTTTCCATATCTTTAAATTTACATTATTATTGTAATTAATTTTTTTAATATAATAATAATAATAATTATTATTATTATTATTTATCTTTTTTAATATAATAATAATAATAATAATAATAATAATAATTATTATTATTTATCTTCAAGGTTACCTTTAAGGGAGACATCATGGAAACACCATAAAAATGTAAAATTATTAAGATACATCGTCACTATTGAAATGGAAACTAAAGATATATCATAATTAGGGAACAGATGGATATAGCTTATATTACCTACTAGTGATGCTTGATACCTATGGGTTATCTGTGAAGGCAACTTAATAACCCTATTATATTACCTACTAGTGATGCTTGATACCTATGGGTTATCCGTAAAGGTAGCTTAATAACCCTGTGTCAATTACTTAGGATAATATGTAGATTAATAACCCTATGTCAATTACTTAGGATAATATGTATTGGTATCAGGGGCATAAGGTATTAATATATA
This sequence comes from Picea sitchensis, assembly GCA_010110895.2. Taxonomy (NCBI): domain Eukaryota; kingdom Viridiplantae; phylum Streptophyta; class Pinopsida; order Pinales; family Pinaceae; genus Picea; species Picea sitchensis. The sequence goes on along the minus strand of SNQJ01S0061468.1, from coordinate 44,111 downwards.
GAGTCATAATAAGCTAGAATATATAAAAAAACACTACTAGCTATTCGTATATTACTAGGATATATAACATATGCAGACTATATCTAAGCACTAACCTTCCAGATTGATAGAATAGGAAATTATCCATATATGCAGACTATATCTAAGCACTAACCTTCCAGATTGATAGAATAGGAAATTATCCATATATCTAACTTAGTGATGACAGAGTCTAGGTCATATACCCGTGATTATCTACGGCCTACTATATACACTGCCTCTTATTATCTCTTATATGCCCTCACTTATATATCCGGGTATTGCCCATATAATAACTAGGTATTCAAAGCAATATATCTTATGTGTGAAGAGTGATCCATATGCCTATAGGGACCATACGAAGATATCACTGTTAACATAATATAGGTATGGGACTATAGATGGGGGTTCAAATCACTTAGAAATTGAGATTCAATCAAAACAACATACATTTGGCTTTATTGGTGAATTTCAGCCCCATAAATGGAATTCTCTAGAGAACATGATGTTGTTATCCGAGTTCATTTGCTCAGGAGTGTAGCTACTACAAGTAACATGATGTTGTTATCCGAGTTCATTTGCTCAGGAGTGTAGCTACTACAAGTGTAAGTGAAGTGGAGCAAAAGTAAAGTGTCCACAGTGTAGTTTTCGCAGCAGTAACTAGTAGTCATAGTGGGTAGGTTTGACCCTGATGTTTCTCTAATGAATGAGATCTCAATTGCCTCGCACCATGGGTGTTGTGTCAAACTCATATTCTGGTTATTCTGTGACTAACTTCTGAGCTTTAATGATAGATGGTTTCCTACTCTTGATGGATGGGTTGAAATGATTTGATGATTGACGGGATTCTGTTGTGATCAAAGAAGAGTAGAATGAAATACAAGAGCTATAGTTAAATAATAGAGTTAGTGGAATTTAGTATTAGATAAGTTAGTTAGAGTATTATGATTGAAGTATAGGATTCTAAAGAAGAAGTTTCTATAACAGTTTTAGTTCCGCACGGTAGTTCTAGATTCCTGATAGAGTTGAAGATTGACTGATGGAGGAATAGATGACTTATTCTAAGGGGTAGTTCTGTCAAGCTAGGCATGAGTAGTGATTCCTTCTCTAGGTAAGTGTATCTCGGTGATAGAAAGGTGAGATTGAGTAATAACAACCCTAATTCAATTTTTCAGTAAGTGTAAAGCTAAGGTGTTCTATCGTGAGCTGGTGTTATCGTGGATTTTGATGCTGGATAAGTGTATCATTTTGTCTTGTATTGGTTTAATGGTTGTTTCATGATAGAATGAGAAGGAGGAGATTTCAAGTAGTAATCATGTTTGAAGTAAGGAGTGACTAAAGATTCTATAGTGAGTAGAGGAGTAAAGTCTAGTTATAGGAGTTGTTTACATTTTTTAATATAATAATAATAATAATTATTATTATTTATCTTCAAAGTTACCTTTAAGGGAGATTATGTAAAATTATTATGTTTGAAGTAAGGAGTGACTAAAGATTCTATAGTGAGTAGAGGAGTAAAGTCTAGTTATATGTTTGAAGTAAGGAGTGACTAAAGATTCTAGGAGACTGTAAAATTATTATGTTTAAAGTAATAATAATAATAATAATAATAATTATTATTATTATTATATTAAAATTATTTGATTTTAAATTATAAATTATTATTGTAATCATATTTTTTAATATAATAATAATAATAATAATTTATTTTTAAAATAATATTTAAATCATTTATTTTTATTGTCATCACATTTTTAAATGTAAAATTATTATATTAAAATTTTAAATCTATTGGATAGATATCAATATTCATTTTTAGCAAAGCAATACAAGCCAACGTTTCTTCATATCTTTATATCTACATTGTTATTGTAATTACATTTTTTAATATAATAATAATAATAAAAATTAATTACAATTTTTAATATAATAATAATAATAATTATTAATTACAATTTTTTAATATAATAATAATAATAATAATAATTATTATTTATATTAAAGTTACTTTTAAAAAAAACACCATAAAAATGTAAAATTATTATATTAAAATTATTTGACTTTAAATCACTCGGTTATTTTTATATTAAAATTATTTGACTTTGAATCCTCATTTTCTCATTGTTATTGTAATTACATTTTTTAATATAATAATAACAATAATTATTATAATTATTTATTTTAAGGTTTGTAATTACATTTTTAATATAATAATAATAATAATTATTATTATTTATTTTTAAGGTTAAGGAGACACTAGAATTGGTGTATAAGACTTTCTTGTTTGTGAGACAAAAGATTCTCTTGAGGATGAATTTGAGTGTTGGAATTTGAGTGCTAAAGTCTTCTAGCATGAATTTGAACCAATGACCTCTAAAGAAGAAATACTTGTTCTTAACCATTAAATCTAACTAAATAGTGAAATAAATGCAAATTAAATGTTTATTGTCTTATTTATAAAGAGAATTTATAAATTTTAATTTTGCATTATTTTAATGTAGGCCACATTATGAGAATTTCCATACTCTAATCAACATAGATCCATCTTAGCCCCATATCTATCAAGAATTAGGAAAGTCTAATAGAGCATTTGATAGTTTGAGGTTAAAGATGGATTATGCTGATTTACATGTTTGATTATTGTGTGGAATTGATTATTAGGCAATCAACTTTTTATCGTTTGAGGTTAAAGATAGATCTGTGATGATACTATTTACTGTGTTTGATTATTGTGTAGGTGTTTAATTGAGCACATTTGTTATTTATATGTGTTTATTTATATATATTTTAATGTTTTTATTATTTTTACATTATTAATTTAATATTTATTTATTATTTTACAAATTTATTGTTATTATTTTAATAGATTATGTTACATGGATATCTCTCCTATACTAGATTATAGAGCACTTTTCAACACAATAATTACTTTGAATAAATAATCACAAATAATCACAAGTTTATATGTTTGAGAATTTGAACCAATCTTTCAATAATTACTTCAAACAAATAACCACAAGTTTATGTGTTGGAGAGTTTGAATGAATCTTTCTCATAATGATATCTTGTTTCACTACTATACCACAACCTATCAAACCCTTAATGAAATATTCATTTGATATTTAACATCATAAATATGAGTAGTTCTTGGCCATGCATATTGTGGAGGTGAATTATAATTAAGAAACCCATGATCTTCTTATATTTTATACTTGCTCATTTTTGTTCTCTTCTGTTCATTTCTAGTTTAACATAAATCATTTTTGTTTCTTAATAAAATATTCATTTGATATTTAACATAAATATGGGTAGCTCCTTGCCATGCATATTGTTTAATATAAATATGAGTAGCTCTTTGCCATGTATATTGTGGAGGTGAATTATAATTGAGAAACTCATTATTTTGAACATGATTAACTAGTTTTTGTAAAATAAAAAAATGTTATTTCCCTCCTAAAACAATTGTGATTGTACATATCAAATCATGTTTTAGGGTTTGCCACTTGTTTAGATCAAACTAGTGGAAATTGGAAAAAATGGCACCTTGTTGTGTTGGTTGGCAAAAAAGAAAAATCCACCACTTGTTCCGCCAAACAAATGGAAACCCGAGGAGATAGGTGGCGAAGAGTATTGAATAGAATACGAACATGAAACAAATGCGAAGACATAACATGGCCGGAAAAATGGACGAGAACAAAACAAAGTTGAACAAATTACAAAATCACAATTTTTGTAGAGGAGGTGCAGAGAGCCTAAGAGGCTTTAAACATTAAAAGAGATATTAAAACCTGTTATCCTGAGTGCCATCATGAGGAGTAAAGACATAAGGTTGCACACAGGTTAGGAAACGCTGTTGACTTGGTGTGCATGAGAAAGCATCGAACATGATGTCAAGTTTGTTGTTGAGAAGAGTGTGCCTATGGAGCTGCTCCATCATGTACCTCCACATCTCAAAGATGTACTCCAAATGTTTTGGCACTAGGAAGCAAAGTGAGTGCGAATCTCGGGCCATGGCTGAGGTGGGCAATGGAGGCTCAACCGGGCGGTCAGCTAAAGGAATTTATTCTTGGATTATACAAGTCACCCCCTCCATGGATTCCGCTATAGCAGTTGCAGGGATATTGGTACTGGGTCGGTCTTGGAGGTCCATAAGCATTAATAGAGAATGATGCAGCCTTGTAGTGGATTTCTTCTAGAATTTCCTCCTCTACATAGGCCATTGGAGGCAAATTTGGCTCCTTATTCCCTCAAATCAAGGTGGTCGAAGAAGCCTGGGCAATCTTGCAGAGGCATCTTTGTCTGGCTGCATAGCAATACCAAGAAGGACCCATCTTGGGATTTCCATCTCTCTCGGGCATAGAAAATAAGAGAGAAAACGAGGCGAAACTTGCATGAGAGAAAAGGAAATCCTGTGAAGGCAGGAGATTGAAACGAAAGTGGAAGCACAAATCTTGGCAGGCAGTGGAATGAGCCATAACAAACCCGGAGGAAATGGAGGAGCGCCAAGGGAGCTGAGGTGACCTTGCGCATGCCTCCTGTACCCATCATCGTCCCTCCACCATGGTGCACTGAGAGCTCCATTAAACATGCGTGAGAGAACTGTCCAACCTACCCAAAAGCACGATAAATTCTATCCTCCATCCAAGAATTGAAGGCTAGGGTGGCGACAAGCCTCATAAATGGCTTGGGTTGCATGTTATCTGTGTGGCACCCAATCCATGAACATAATTAAGTAATTTAATAATGCTATATTTTTTTTAATTCAAGCATTCATTGAAAAAAATGTTGTCAACCTAAAATAATCAATTCATACTTTGTTTTTAACTTTTTTCCATAGTATTGTATGATTTGTTTTTAATTATAAAGATTATATTGATGAAAAAATTTAGATATAAAAAATGCAAGACAACCATTTTAATAAGTTTTCAAATAAAACCTATTTTGTTATCCTAATAACTATTGGGACATTACATTTGACTAAAGAAAGAAGAGTCAATAGAATTGATTTGGAATTAATAGAACTTGAACGATTCAACGTTAGTAGGACATAACGACGTGTGAGTTTCAGCCCTCTCTGCTTAGTAAACGGGTGTAGTGGGCCTCTTGAAGTGCTCGGCATATATCCTCTAGTGTTATTGAGGAAATTGCCCTAACTCCTCCCGAATTGGTTTAAAGTTTTCGTGGGGAAAGAGATCCGAACTCCTGCTATTGATTGGGTACCATATCTTGATTTATCTTTAGTTAAACTATTGTTTCTATTAGTCCTAAATATCCTTATATAAACGTTAGACCAAATTATAAAAATATTGATGGAGTTTTGAGTGTTTTGAAACTTTATCATTAGAATGTCTAGATAGCACATAGAATTAACCATTAAAATAGTTTGATTATAAAAATAGAATTAACCATTAAAATACAAAATCCTTGAATATTTATTATCTTAAATTAAATTTTTTAAAATTAATATAATTTAAATAAAAATAAAATAATTTAAATATTATAAAAATTTAATTTTTTTTTTTTTTTTTTTATTTATTTCTATTTTTTGAATATTTATTATCTTAAAATTAGAAATTTAAATTTTTAGATTAATATAATTTAAATAAAAATAAAAATAATTTAAATATTATAATAATTTAAAGATATTAAATAATATAAAATAAAATGAAGTTAAAATCTTTGAATATTTATTATTTTTAAAGTTAAATTAAAGTTTTTAAAATTAATTATAATTTAAATAAAAATAAAAATAATTTAAATTTTTTAGAGATTAATATAAAACTCATAGAGACTAGAGGCAATGATTGATAAAAATTAAAAATAAGATTTAAACTCAAATAGAGAATAGATTCTTAGAGTTCAAGATTTTGAGTATAAAAACATAATTAACCATTAAAATACAAAATTCTTGAATATTTATTATCTTAAATTAGAAATTAAATTTTTTAGAATTAATATAATTTAAAATAAAAATAAAAATATTTAAATATTATAAAGATTTAAAGACATTAAATAATAAAATGAAAAATAAGATCAAAATCTTTTGAATATTTATTATTTTAAAATTAAGAATTAAAATTTTTTAAAAAATAATATAATTTAAATAAAATAAAATAATTTAAGTTTTATAATTTAAATTTTTAGAATTAATATAAAAATCCAAATAGAGTTAGAGGTAATGATTGATAAAAATTAAAGATACCATTCAAACTCAAAAAGAGGTAATGATTGATAAAAAAATTAAAGATACCATTCAAACTCAAATAGAGGATAATTTTTTAGGGTTCAAGAGTGAATCACATACAATGAAGGATATGATTCAAAAAATGGAAAAACATAAACAATCAACCCAAGAAGGAGGGGTTGAAGAAAATCACAACTTGAGAGATAGGATTAAAGAGATAGAAGCAAAACTAAGGAGCAATTTGACCCTCAGTAATATGGAAAACAAATTGGATATCAAACCCATCAAAGAGGAAATGCATAAGCTAATCGAACTGGACCATGAGCATAAAAAAATAGCCTTGAACTTCATAATTTTTGGAATAAAAGAACAACAAGAGGAGGATGCGCTAGCAATAGTAAAACAATAATTAAATAATAAATCACAAATTGATACAACTTACCTCATAGAAGCAAAGAGGCTAGGAAAAATAATTGATCACAAAGATAGGTTGATCCGTGTCAAAGTAAGTTGTAATGACCATAAATATGACATACTTATTAAATATCCGAGCTTAAAAGGGTCAAGAATATTTATAAATGAAGACCTCATTCCTGAAGACCAAGCTGAATTAAGGAAGGAAGTTCAAAAGATAAAAGAAGATAGGAAAGAAGGAAAATGGGCAATAATTAGAAATAAGAAATCTATTGTTAAGGATAGAGACCAGACGGATAATAATAAATAGGAATTTGGGACACTCGGGATCCTTTTTTGGAACTGTCGTGGCTTTCCATGGTGCAAAGGTCCTATGATAAGTTGGATCCCGAGTGATATTGATATTATCTGCCTAGTTGAAACTTGGGAGCATGAGGAGTTTAAGGTCCCTAACATAGAAGGATTTGTCTTATGGTCGACATGGAACAAAAAATCCCACCATAGAGGGATAGGAGGCATAGCTTGTTATATTAGAAAAAGCATTTATCCTCACATTCAACTTCAGAATATTGACCCTCTCAATCAATACATTTGGATAGAAATTTCAGACACCAATGCTAAGAAGATGTATATAGCAATTTGCTATTTACACCTATTAATTCTACTTTTTATAAGAAAAACAATCTAGATAACAATTGTCCCTATAATAATTTAGAACAAGATATTTATAGTTTGAAAAATGAAGGTAATATCTTCCTGCTAGGAGACTTTAATGCTAGGACTGCAACTAAACAATCTACTCTTTTAAGTAATGACTCCAACCATAATATTTTATGGCTAGATGAGGACCTTGTTTTATCTAATAGCTACAAAAGAAGTTCTGAAGACCTAATTGAGAATTTGTTTGGTACTGAGTTGGTCAATCTCTGCAACTCTCAAGGCCTAATAATTTGCAATGGAGTAATGAAGTGTCCAAACTCCAACTAGATGACTTGTATTCATGGGTTAGTTAGTAGTGTTGTAGATTATGTGATATCTGATATCCCCATTTCCAACCAAATAGAAACTTTTGACCTTTTAAATGACCATGAGCCTGACTTTGATCATAAACCTTTAACCCTAACTCTAAAATTTTCCATGCATAGGAGCGCCATTGAAGAAAATTCTGATAATCAAAGGAATTTGCGCTTTGACAAAAGCAAAGTTGACATTTTCTTCAAGGATTTCAATAGTAAATTAAATCTCCTAACTTATAAGGACAACATTGAAGAACTCTATCATAATTTTACAACTACCCTTTCCACTTCTATTAACAAGTTCTCTTTCGAGGTGTCCTATAAAAAGAATAATAGAACGAACAACCCTTGGTATGATAAATAAAGTAAAATTGCTAGGAAATCCATTAGGGATGCTTCTAATGAGTCCTTAAAAATCGATAATATCAATACATACAAAACCCTAATTAAAATGGAAAAAAAGGTACTATATCAATAAAAGGCAAGAGCAACTTTCACAACTATATAAGTTGGATCCTAAGAAGTTCTGGAGCCAAATTCAAAAACACAATACTAAAGAAAATAATAGGATTCGCTTAAGGGACTGGAATTCCTCCCTTAAAAGTCTGTATGAGTTCCCTAATGCCATGGATACCATTCCTATTGTCCCTACAAAGGAAGCAGTTTTTTCTTTAGATGACATAGAGTTCGGGGTTAAGTGACTTGCAAATGGGAAAGCTAAGGACAATGAAGGCTACCAAGCTGAAATTTTTAAAATCGAAGGGAATCCTTATCCCTCACATACACAAGCTCTTCAATTTAGCAGTCAAGCATGGCTTCCCTAAACCTTGGACGCAAAGCCTCATTTTTCCTATTTTTAAAAATGGGGATAGAAACATTCCCTCTAATTATAGGACCATTATGATTAGCCTGATTTTTTTTTTTTGTAAGTAAGAAATATATTATATCAGGAACCTGCCAGAGGCAAAAAAGTTACAAAACATAACATTTGGTCTGCTGAAATTATTGGGCTGCCCCAACAGAGGGGAAACCAGCCCAGTCAGCATCTAAGTCCACTTAAAAAAAGTAATAAACCATACAGTGTAATGTCTAAAAACAAGGTGGACCTCCATCTAAAACAACAACCAGTTGACATGACTAGACTCATAAACTAGACACCTGACGCGTAACCTGGCCAAGTGGCGTTGAGGTCGCCTGTCAAAGGTTCCTCTTCCACAATTGCCGTCCCGTCGCCCCATTGCACCTCAACCTCCTCCTTCGTCTCAGCTCCATGGTCGTGCCTCATAGTATCTTTCTCAGCCATGGCTGCGCTACTGGTTACCTTCAAGGACGACCCTGCTGCACCCTGCATGACCACATCTCCAGTCATGGTAGCTGCGCCATGTCCCTGTGTCGAGGTCGCGCTCTCCTTTGCCTTTCCATCGGCTGTATCTGCGTTGGGTGCCTGCTTGAAGGTTGCTTCTTCCGGGGTCGAGAGGAAGGTCTCATGCAGCGAGGAAAGGAGCTGGAGGAAGAGTGTGACCTTATCATTCGAAAGCTGCAGTCAGAATTGTAGGTCCTCGATGCCCTGGCGAAGCTTGAATACAAGGCCATAGAGAATGGCCAATTTATCTTTTACCTGCTCGCCCGTGGTTGCGTCAAAGGATGGGATCCCAGAGCTCCCAGGTGCCCGCATCGGAGGTGGTGGCTCTTCCCCTAAGGTGCGTGGGAGGGTCGAGCGCTGAGAGGAGTGCAATTCAGTCCCAAAAGGAGCGAGGAGTAAACGTAGAGAAGAATGAGGCGACCGTGGAATCACTTCCAGGGTGTTTAAGCGTGCATTCAGTGGAGCTGGAGGAGAGTGGTTGGGCTGTGCCTCCTGGAGGCAAAGGGAAGGTGCAGAGGGAGACATATCACGCGAAAAAAAAGAGGGTCGACGAGGTCTCCAGGGAGAACCCCGCCGTGGTTTCCCTCTCAGACGCCGCCTGTGCTTCGGCATCGAATGCACGCAGCTAAGGTCACAGGGATGGTCGCGGTGGGGAGCCTTCAGGGACCAGTAAGTAAACTTAAGCGTCAGCCATGGCCGTGGGGGAGGAAGCTCTGCTAGCCACCAGCAGAAACAATGACACCAGAGAATAACGCCGGAGAATAACACCAGAGCCATTTCAAAATGCGGAGGTCGGGTGCAATAAACGCGCCTTCCCATCGCCATTAGAACTCATTAATACTCCTGGAGGGTGGCAGACGGAGGCACGGGCCCGTCACGTGGCCCCGTGCCTCGTTGGCACCCGCTGTGCTCTTGCATGCGCCAGCTGGCCCTCACTAACACCCCATCCGGGGGATCATCCGTTGTCCTAGCTTTGTGTATGCAATGCTGGAGTAGAGGATGATCAGGTTCTAGGGCTGAATTATAGATGAATTCCGACTCGCCCTGATTGATGCCCATATTGGCCAGATCATCCGCAACTTGAGTCGCCTTCCGTCTGACGTGAGCTAGGATGAGGGTCAAATTTGGTCGTAGAGAGTCTGAAATGATCTGCAGCCCATGCAAGAGTCTCCAGCTGGGTGAAATGCGCTCTGGGTTGGCCCCATTCAAAATTCTCCGTAGCAAGTTGATGATGATTTGAGAATCGCCCTCCACAATTAGCTTGGTGAAGTTATTTTCAATAGCTAGTTGCAATCCCCTGGTTAGACCCCACAATTCTGCTGCATTGTTTGTGGAATGTCCTATGGGGCCTGCGCTGATGAGAAGGGCGTTCCCCTAATGATTGCGAAACACAATTCCATACCCCGCAGGGCCCGGATTACCCTTAGAGGCCCCATNAGTTGAGCTTGAGGAAAACCTCTGGGGGAAGGAGACCAGAAGGATGGACTGCCGGGGAGACAGGACTGGGGAGAACGGAGAGGAGCCGAGAAGGTGGAGGGAGGAGCCCAATACCGAAGGATGTTAAGTTCAGCTTGGTTGCTATTAACGTCTTCTCCAGACCACTCTTGAAGAGGCAGAGTCTCCTAGATGTTCCGATAGCACTGTTGCCAGTAATGTTGCCAAGGTAGGGACCGACCTTTGAAGATCCTTCGGTTCCTTTCTTTCCAAGTTTGCCAAAGGATAAATCCCGGTAGTAGTTTCCATACCCGGTTGAGGAGGGGGGATTGGAAAGCTTGATCCATCCACTCTGTGATGGTAGTTAGTATGCTGTCCCAACAACGGTCCGAGGTGCGCATGATGAGCACTGCTTGATCCCAGATTTGAGCTGTGTAGGGGCAAGAGTTGAGAAGGTGATTCATTGTTTCCTCTGCCTCTCCACAGAGTAGGCAAACAGAGGGGCCCGCAAAGCCCCTTCTCGCCAGATTATCCCAGGTTAGGATGCTAGAGTGATTCACGAGCCAGAGGAAGAGGGTAATTTTCGGCCAATGCTTGAGACTCCAGAGCTTGCGCCACTGTTTCATGTTAGGGAGAGGGCCTAAAGGAGCCTTGAGCTGGTACGCTTCCTTTGTGTTGAAGGTTCCTTGTGGTTTGTATCCCCATCTTAAGATGTCCTCCCCTGCTATGCTTGGAATTTTTCTCTTCGCCATCTCTTCTTGCCACGGAGTTAGGTCCACGTCTGCTGCCAAATCAATGTTGTCCCTGTCCAGAGACCACTGGCGCCAAGTGTCCCCTAGGGGGGTATCTCGCCAGTAGTCAGCAACTTTTGTTAGTCCTGCTCGAGTGGCTGGGTTGCAAATGGTAGGGGCCCAGTCCTCCTTGCTCAGAATCAGCCATTGTTGCCAGGAGTCCTGCCAAAATAGGGCCATTTTTCCATTTTTGACTTCCCAGAAGGCGTTGTCAGTCACCAGTTGTCGGTTCTGTTTAGCTGCTGTCCATATTAAAGAGCCTGGGCTATCCTCATTCCAGCGGACTAGATTCTTCTTTGCCACGTTCAGAGCATATTTCTTTCTCCACAGTCGGGCCCAAAGGTCCCTGGGGTTTTTTAGCCATCGCCACCAGATTTTGGCGCTTAGCACCTTGTTCATGATGAAGGGATCCTTTAAGCCCAAGCCTCCTTGCTCCTTGGGCCGACAGAGTTTTTCCCAGCTAACCAACGCTATTTTCTTTCCTGTATTAAGGCCTTGCCAGATGAAGTTTCTCTGAATGCTTTTAATAGTGGTAAGAATGACCTTCGGGGAAGCTAGCGCAGAGAAGGCGTAGATCGGGAGGGCTTGGAGAATGGCTTGGAGAAGGATGAGGCGGCTGGGGAGATTAAGAGCTCTGTAGGTCCAAGAGGAGAGCTTTTTGGATAAGGAAGAGAGAAGGTATTCCCAGGAGGAGTTCCGATGGGCATTATCAATTAAGGGGATGCCCAGGTATTTGGACGGAAGGGAGCTTCTGTTAAAACCAAGGAGGCCAGAGATATGACGCTGGACCAGAGGAGGGGTGTTGAAAAAGAAGATTTGGGACTTATCCTTGTTGCAGTCCAGGCCCGAGGCATCAACGAAGGTTTGTAGGATATCCAGGAGGGAGCTGGCTTCCCGTACTGTGGGACTGCCCATCAAGAGAGTGTCATCAACAAATTGGCTGTGCGAAATGGGCGGGGAGATACCATGCAAGGATAGACCTGTCATGCGTTTGGAGTCAATGGCTGCGTGAATAGATCTGCTAAGGCCTTCAGCTAGGATAATGAACAGGAACGGGGAGAGGGGATCTCCTTGCCTGATTCCTCTCGAGGGGGAGAATGGCTTTCGACGGGACACCATTGATAAGAATAGAGAAGAAAGCCGAAGAGGTTAGATTTACTATCCATGTTACCCAGCCTTGATCGAAGCCAAAAGCTAGGAGCATTGCTTGCATGTACTCCCAGCTGATTTTATGAAAAGATTTAGAGAGGTCTAATTTGAGGAGCATGCCTGGGGTATTGGTCTTTTGCAGGGAGTGGATCACCTCATGGGCAAGGATGACGCTGTCTAGGATTTGTCTCCCCTCCACGTAGCCTGACTGCTCCGGGGAAATTATTGTAGGTAAGATGGATTTGAGTCTCCTGGCTATGACCTTGGTAAGAAGCTTGTAAATAACATTGCACAGAGCTATTGGCCTGAACTGCTTGGGGTGATGTGCCTGCCCCTCTTTGGGGATTAAGGTTATGAAAGTGGCATTGAGAGCTTGGAGAACTTGGCCAGTGGCTCGGGAGTCCTCTAATATTTCCCATACCTCTGTTCTGATCAGCGGCTAGCAGTGATGGAAAAAGTCACTTGTGAATCAGTCGGGGCCTGGAGCCTTGCCCTTGGGAGTCTCCTGAAGAGCTTGGTCCACTTCCTCTATTGTGATTGGGCGTAAGAGGGCGGCATTTTGCTCCGGGGTGACGAGAGAAGGTACATGCCGCGTGACCTTGTTGATGGCCTCATGTCTATCTATCCAGGGTTCTGTGAGGAGATTTTGAAAGTAGCCTGTCAAGGTATTTTCCATGTCCTCATGGGAATGTATAGTGTCCCCCTCGTCTGAAAGGAGATGAGTAATCTTGTTGATGTGCCGCCTTTGAATGACGGTTCTATGAAAGAATTTAGTATTGCACTCCCCTTCCTGGAGCCATTGCACTCGCGACTTCTGTTTCCATAATATCTCCTCTTGCTTTTTCCTGACTTCGAGTTGCTGATTTATTGTTGTTTCCTGGGTTCTAAGTTCATTTGTCATCCCATGTAGTCTGATATGCTACTGAATCCCCTCCAGTTGTGCCAACAACTGGTTTTGTGCATCAAAGATGTTGCCGAAGGTGCTCTGGTTCCAAATTTTGAGAGTCTGCTTAAATTTTTTTAGCTTTTGTTGGAATCGATACATTTTGGATCCTCGAGGAACCTCGGCCTCCCTCCACTAGGCCTGGATATTTTCTTGGAACTCTGGGTGGTCTAGCCAGAATTTATCAAACCTAAAAGGTTTCTTACCTGGGGTGGTCGGGATGTCCATTCTTAGTTGCAAGGGCCAATGATCTGACCCAGAGACATTTAGGATAGCTGATTCTATTGTGGTGCCTTCCAGTATGAGAGATTCGGATGTCAGGAATCTGTCTAGTTTGCAGGCAATTTGATGAATGCCCGTTCTTCTATTTGTCCAGGTGTACAAGCCATTGTCCGTGCCCAGATCAACTAGTTGAAGCTCGTCTATGAGAGTATTGAAGTCCCCAGAGTCCCGATCCAGACGCCTAGAGCCGCCTCTTTTTTCCTCCAAACTGCGAATAATGTTGAAGTCGCCTCCGACGATCCGGTTTCTGTACTGTGCTAGGCTGTCAACATATCACAGGCTCCTGAGGAAGGCCTGCTTGTCCTGGGGGCTGGCCGGGCTGTATACATTGGTCAAGTGTCCAGGCTTATTTGAGCCGATAAGCCTATAATCAGCAGTGATAGACCATTTAGTGGTAATGAAATTGTCTAGTATGATAGCAATGGTGTTCCACAGGATGGCTAGGCCGCCCGCTGTTCCTGTAGCATCTATTGAGACTGCCTTCCCCAATTTCTAGCAGAAGGGTAATAACTTGTCAATGTCTTCCGAAGTACATTTTGTTTCCCGTAGAAGTAAGATTTCTGGCTTTTCTGCTAATATCAGATCCCGCAACAATTTTTGCTTGCTGCGTCTGTTGAGGTCTCTGATATGCCATGTGATGATCTTCATGATGACTGGGGGTTGGGGAGAGGAGGAAAGCTATCTGAAATCAGGTTGATTTGTCCCGAGTTCACCATAAAGTTTCCTATTTCTTGTATGAGCTTGTTGGTAGATTTTCTGCCCCTTTTCTTTTCATCTTTCTGGGTTTTGGCAGGGTTTTTTGATTGACCACCCTGGATCCCTAGGCTTTTGCTGGCTCGAGCTGAGGATCCAGCTGAGGAGTTAAGGAACACTTTGTGAACCTTCCGCAATTGATCTCTGGGTATAGTGTAAAGTTTTTGCTACCTGTAAGCGTGCTCCAGGTGCTCCAGATCCACCCCAGCTAGGTCTGGCTCTTCTAGCTCCATGTCCGCCTCCCCATCGTCTATCTCTTGCTGATTAGGGGTGGAGTTGGGGAGGGAAGGGTCATACTCCTTGCCCTCGATTGGATGATCCGCTCCTTGGTTGATAGGTTGAGGGGCATTGCTCAGAGGTGGTATTGAGGGGTTTTCAGGATTGATGGAGATTTCCGGTTGGTTTTGCAAGACGTCAAACTTATTACTGGTTGAAGGATCTTTGCTTACCTGAGCCAGTTTCTTCCTTCCACCTTGATGTCTTTTCCCTGCTGGATGCATGAAGCCGTCCTTGTCCTTGACACTTTTTGGATTCCCTTCTTTTGGCGTTGCGTTGAGTGGGCATTCTCTGAAGAGGTGACCATGCTCATGGCATTTCCTGCAGCGGAATGGAATATGCTCATAATCAATGGTTTGAGACCAATCATCGTCATGATATTCCAGCGTGATGGATCCTAGAAGCGGCTTGGCTATGTTCAAATATACACATATTCATGCGTAAGAGGTGTAGCGCCGCTGCTTGGTGGCCTCTGAAGATTTGACATAAATGCCAATAGTATTCCCAATGCCGGCCAGGACCTCCTCTAGCCAGAATTCCTGGGGTAAGGAGTATAACCTAATCCATACCGGTGCATGGGCAAAGTCCTGCTTCTCAGGGCTGAACTTCTCAGTCCAGAATCTTAAGAAGAGTCCTGCCGAGTTGTAGAAATATGGCCCTCCATCAAAGATGCGATTGCGATCCTCCAGGTTGTGGAGGATAATCGTGAAAAAACCCTTGGATCCCAGTTGTAAGTCATAATGCCCTCTCGGCTTCCACCAGTATTGTATCCATTTGACCAGATCTCTTTTCGAGGGCCAAAGCCCAAGAAACTTACCCACCAGGGTGTGGTCCCTCATATATTGTTTCTGCACCTCTATCCTCGGCGAGCTGATAACATATTTCGGGGTTGGCGGCGCCTGCGGAATACATTTACCCGGCAGCCATGGAGTCAAGGCTCGGCTAGAGGTTTTCTCCTTCTCAGGGTCTATTTCCATCTCTTTGTCTTTGAAGGTCCCATCCTCCAGAAGCTCCACGCGCAGATTTGGTGACATCTCAAAAGTCGGCCGCTTCAGCCCTTCAGTGGAGTCGTCATTCGCCGTGACATGGTTGTAGGAGACGCCTAGCGGCTCCCCCTCCTTACGATTCATGAGCCCCCGCGGGGCCACATATGTGGTGTTGTAGGTCAATGTCGAACAGTTCTAAACCCTAGTTTGCAGAGCGCTCGATGGTGTATCGATGTCAGACCGTAAAGTCATTGTGCAAGAAAAAAATATGATTAGCCTGATTTTATCCAAGCTTTATGTTGATATTATGGTAGCTATGGGAGGTATTTACCTCCATGTGTAAACCTGATGAGAATAGAATATTCTGGGAAGCAAGAAGAAACCCTAATTAGTTGGCTAATAACCCTAGAAGACAAGTCAGCTCAAGAGGATAATTTGTATTAGGTTATTAGCCTCCAAGAGAAGAAGTCGGCTTAAGGAAATATTATATAATAAGTAAATAGGCACCCAAAATGAGAAGTCAGCCCAGGCAGTTTGCCAGTTTTAGTATAAATATAGGAGGCCAGTCTTCATTCTGGAAGGCATTCTCAGAACTGCAGTAGCACACTTGTACGCACTGCAGTTGGGTAGTTTTGTGCGCAAGTTTTGGAGAAGCTGCTGCCGCCAGTCTTTAGTCTTGGTCTTCTCTGGGTTTGGAATTTCTGATTAGCTTATGTTATTCTTTCTTGGTGCACTATCCTTGGAGAGAGGTGCACTATCTTGTTTGGCTATCTAGCCTAGGGTTTGCTTCCAGAATGATTCTCTGTCAAGGTTAAGGTGCTCGGGGGTGGCTTCAGCCTATGGTTGGGTAACAATAGTGATATTGTCTATGGTTAAACAAGAACATCCATCATATTCTAATAGGTTATGGGCCCACACCTCCTTCATTCAGTCTAACCACTGGAAGGGAGCATAGCCATAAGGATACTAAGCTCGTTGAAAGAACTATAGCTAGGGTTTCTAGCAGGAGTAGTCACCAAAGCACCGTCGCTAGGGTTACTAGCATGTGCAGTTGCAGAAACCGTAATCCTCTCATATAGGCACCTTAAGTGAAGGGATTGACCTAATTTATGGATAGACTAGTGATCCCTAGCCTAGCGCATCCCTTGGTACTCTCAGGAAGCTAAAACGTCAAGTTTGAGTTTTTGGTCACATATAGGGTTGACCAAGTCAAGGCAACCATGAATTACTCTATGAAGTCAGAAAACAAGTTAGATGGGGCTTCTAACTTCAGAGCGTGGAAGACAAGGATTGAACTCATCCTTTCCAAGAATAAAGTGCTGGATATCATGAAAGGAAAGATCGTGGAACCAAAGTTTGAAGAAGGAAAAGAGAAGGAACCGTAGAACATTGCAGTTATGGAGAAGTTCAAAGACAGTGACATCAATTCCATGAGTATCATATTGGACTCTATAAAAGATCACTTGATACCCTACATCTCCCATCTTGACTCATCTAAGAAGATGTATGATGCCCTAACAAACCTCTTCTCAGTCATAAACATTGGACAAGTAATGAGTCTAAAGAATGAGCTATGTGACATGAAGATGAATGATGATGACAGCATAAC
>SNQJ01S0061468.1:4188-18948 GCA_010110895.2 Picea sitchensis | reverse complement strand
GTTTGTGCTCAAGACCATTACCTTCAATACCTCCCTAGCTAGGAGGGAGTGTTGATATTATGGTAGCTGCGGGAGGTATTTACCTCCACATGTAAACCTGATGAGAATAGAATATTTCGAGAAGCAAAAAGAGACCCTAATTAGTTGGATAATAACCCTAGAAGACAAGTCGACTCAAGAGGATAATTCGTATTAGGTTATTAGCCTCCAAGAGAAGAAGTTGGCTCAAGGAAATATTATATACTAAGTAAATAGACACCCAGAATGAGAAGTTGGCCCATGCAGTTTGCCAGTTTTAGTATAAATACAGGAGGCCAGTCTTCATTTTGGCAGGCATTCTTAGAACTGCAGTAGCACACTTGTGAGCACTTGGAAAGTTTTGTGCGCAAGTTCTGGAGAAGATTTTTCCGCTAGTCTTTAGTCTTGGTCTTCTTTGGGTTTGGACTTTCTGATCAACTTTTGTTATTCTTGCTTGGTGCACTATCCTTGGAAAGAGGTGCGCTATCTTGTTTGGCTATCTAACCTAGGGTTTGCTTCCAGAATGATTCTCTGTCAAGGTTAAGGTGCTCGGGGGTGGCTTTGGCCTATGGTTGGGTGTCAATAGTGATATTGTCTATGGTTAAATGAGCACATCCATCATATTCTAACACTTTATGGAATTATTTTGGAAAAGAAGATTAGCCTTTGGTTAGAAAGTCAGGGTAAAAGAGCTAAAGGCTAGACCGGGTTTAGGAGATATTATTCAACTGTGGACCATCTTGTTACCTTTAGGATCATTGCATAGGAGTTCCGCAATACTAAAACCAATATTTTTTGTTTTTTTGTTGACTTTAGAAAATCTTTTGACATGGTTCCTAAGAAAAACCTTTGGAATGGGTTGGAAGAGATAAAAGTGCCTCTCGAGTTAATGGTTTCTACAATAAGGATGTATGAGAATTTTATTGATAAGTTTAAAAACACCGAGGTATGGTCAAAAGATATTAACTGCAATATCGGAGTCAAACAAGGTTGTCCCTTGCCCCCTACCCTTTTTGGCATATACATTGACAAGTTAGAAGATTGCTTGAAAAAAACAGGTTGTGTTGGCCCTACTCTCACTGGTATAGTCATCAATATTCTTCTTTATGTCGATGATATCGTTATTATGGAAATGAGTTCCCATGATCTTGAAAACCAACTAAGAATACTCAAGGATTTTTTCTCCAATATGGGTATGACTGTTAATACTAATAAGACTAAGGTCATGATTATTAAATCCAATAAGATACCTTATGATACCTTCGTATATGACAACAAAAACTTGGAGGATGTGACTTCATACAAATATCTTGGAATTGATATCCACCACAAGCTCAATTGGAATTATAGCATTGAGATAATGATTATTGGGGGATGGAAATCTTATTATGGGCTTGAAAACAATTGTAAATCAACTAATCTTTGAAGTTGGGATAATAAGAAGCTCCTCTTTGAGACTCTTTTTACACCTATTATTCCTTATGGATGTGAAGTGTTGGAACTAGGACGAAGTGGAAAGAATCACGATTGTGGGAAATAAAGCGTGCAGAAACTGAAGTAACAACAGGAGGAAGAACAACACGCACGCATGCAAGAAAGCGTGCACAAGGAAAACGACAGTTGGAGGAAGAACAACTCACGCGCATGGGAGGAAAACCTAACGTTGGTAGGGTTATGGTTTTGGTAATACACTGTAAATGGATGAAGAGCCTGATAGATATAAATATAGATACGCAGGTATCATATGGAGGTTGGCATTTTGTATTAAGGTTATTGTTTTTTATAGAAGTTCGGGTTTTTTTTTGTATTAGTTCAGCTTTTGTAATAACCCATCATAGCGATGTACGAATGGATGCATTATGCAATACTATTATGTACCATTTTTGTAAGCTGTTGAGATAAGGGCAAAGAAGAGAAGGTAGAACTGAGGATTAGATCGCAGGCTATGGAGCCTGGTGTGATTTAGTTCGCCTCATATAGATCTGACCCATTTTTAGGAGAATTGTAAGCGCACGGTGCCAGAAATGTAGAACTACCATAATAAAAGAGACAAGAGCCAAATCTTTGTGGACGTAGCCCAGGACGGGGTGAACCACGATAATATCTGTGTAATGTGATGAATTAATGCATATCTTTACTTTCTTTCAATAGTTAATTATTATGCTTGATGAATGAGTTAATACATTGTTGTGGAATACGATCATGCTGTTCGGGAAATGAACTGTGAAATGTAAATGTGCACCCGTGGAGAATAAGTAGATTACACTCACAATTCGTAGTGTATGGCTCTGGTTAATAAACCCCTATCTCATACTCAATCCTAGGCTGTAAACACCTAAGTCTTACAGCCACCCATTTAAAGCTATCTTGGGTGAGACTGCGCAGTGCATTTTGTGTACTGTGTTGCCTTCTGGTTTACTAGGAGGGCTGATAGTTTTGGAGGCTTTGTTGGAAACCCGAATGACATGAACCCTGGGTCAATAACTCAGATGGTCAAGAAAGAAGAGTAAAAAAGTAGAGAAGACAAAAAAATGGTAACCAACAAATGGTTCCATTTCCGTGTTAATAGGAACGAGACAGGACTGAGTAGATGAGATAGATTGAATGAGAAAAGAACAAGCGAAACAAGAGAGCAATGAGCCATTAGAAGGGAATGTTAAGACCTTGGAACCCCATGAAAGAGGAAATTGAAGGCTAATTGAGAACCAAAGAGCTAGAGTTTTCACAGAAAGATAATAGAAACCCTATAATTACACCTCACAAATATCTGGATAAATACATATTTACTGATTTACACAAAGTCTTTTTTCTGTGATTTTCCGCATCTACTATGAGAGTGGATTCTAAGGTTGAAGGATAAACACGCGACGAACCGGATTCAACAACTAGATTGGACCCCAGTACAGATTGAGCAGTTACAGCAGGTGAACAACAAATTCACCCGCGAAATAGACTTTTGACTTGATAGTATTGTGGCAGGCTTCATCACAGATTTTGCAGTCGACATAGCGAAGTCATACAGTGCAGCCGAGCAAGAATTTCTACGTGGACCTTGAGGAAGCTACATTCGATCACTGTATACTTCTATTAAGATACTGCTATATAACAAAGGTGTAATGACAATGGAATCAGACAACTAGACTTCCTTGCGTGGATGGGGGAAGGGGGGAAGCACTTACAGAGAGAGGATAAATGGAAAGAGGTAAGGATAAAGGCAAGAAGGAGGAGGAACCCTTGGACCCGATCCTGATGGATAACGACCAGATCAAGTGGATATTGGCATCATCAGGAATGATGTGTAGCAGAGTACCCTACCAATATAAGGTGAATACCAAGAAGAGAGCCGTAGCCACGAGGGAGGGCTTGGATAGCGACGAGGAAGAGGTAGAGGATCTCCGAGATGTGGAGAAGATTGAGGAAATCATGCGCCCAACATATGAGAGGAAGACGAGAGGCCCAAGAATGGGAGGAGAAGGCAACCATCCTATCCATATTAATGTCATTGTGGAACCCATAAAGCCATGTGCGACTAACACACCAAAGAGAAAACCACCGTTTAGACAACTGAAGTTTGGAGGAAGTTTGATAGCAGGAAGTACATCTACACAAGGAGAATCAACTGGAGGATCCAGTTCAGGCAACCCTAGTCAAGTATCTACACCGCACGAAGGAGGTAGTAGTTCAGTATTTAGAATGGAAGGACATGATCTTACTATTAGATTACCAGAGTTTCGAGGAGAAGCAACAAAAGACCCTAAGAAGCATTTGTTCATTTGTGCAAAGATCTGGGAAGAAAAGCAGATCACTGATGAATATACCAGACTCACGCAACTAGCGATTATGCTAAGAGACCGTGCACTCGACTGGTACATGCATCTAGACACGAACATTTCCCTTGGGATGACAAGGACATTGGCCGACATTAAGAAATTATTGATAAATGAGTTCCAGAAGCCGAGCTCAGAGGATCAGTACATGAACGAGATGATTGAAATAAGACAGAAACCAGAAGAATTTGTATGGGATATTGACCAGAGATTCAAGCGACTAAAAGGAAAGTTAAAATACCTTATGACTGATATGGAGCATCGACACCTGTTTGTCAATTCATTATTCCCACACTTAAAAAATCCTTTACGACAACAAAAGTTTCAGACGCAAGTAGAGGCTATGTAGGCAACCTTGCAACTAGAAGAGAACCAGTACTAGCAAACGGATCTAGCTATCGAAGAGATGAAGGAGGATTTGAAGAACTTAACATTTCAGCTGAACTAGAATAAGAACAAGGACAAACGAGAAACCGTTTGGTGCACCACATGTAGGACAAAAGGACACCACAAGAAGGAATGCTGAACATGTGCAATATATGGTGACAGGTATGCCAAACCCGTTACCACAGGGAGGATTATGGTGCAAAATATGAAAGAAACTGGGTCATGACCCTTATCACTGCATGATGATGCAGAAATACCAGATAGTTCCAAAGAACTCATATTGCACCTTTTGTAAGTCAGTGGGCCACGACGACAAAGATTGCAGAACCATGGAGCTGATGCGGGAAAGAACATCAGACGCATACAGGGTATAGGCCAAAATGATGACTGGGCAAGCAATGCCATAGTTCAATCAAGCCCCAGCCCCATACAAAACTGCGCAACAACAATATAATATTGTGCAACAACCCTACAATAACGTGTAGCCGCAGTATAACGCGTCACAACCTTAGTACAATACTGCGCAGTACAATCAGGAACCACAGTATAACATGTCGAGAGGTGATCGAGTAGGCTATAGAGGAGGAAGACGAGCCAGAGCAGGTTTCAGACATGGTAGAGGGCCAGTCACATGTCACAATTGTCAGCAATCAGGAAAATATGCACGGGAATTTCCACTGTCGCCAGTGACTTGTATGTATTGTCGCACATCGGACCATGATACAGAGGAATGTCCGACACTACTAGTAAAGATTTAGGAAAAGAGGAACTAGAACAATCATAATGTTCAGTGGATTTCAGCCGAAGCAAGGGATGACAGACGAAACATCAATATAGTCACTCATGGAGGAACAAAAATCAGAAATGATGTAGTTCGATAGGAACCAACGTAGAACTAATGGGTAAAGAAGAACATTGAGCCCAAGAAGTAGTTCGACGCGCAAAAGGAGAAGGAGTTCTTTAAAGAAGTCCAACAAGAATTTCAGAAGGAGGACATCGCATCGACTACACAACAAAGCAAGGAAGCCCCATAATATGATATGCTGCCATCGCTGGACCATACCATCAGAATGCAGCCCAAGGGACAAGTAAGTATAATCAAAGTATTTTTGCAATCATGCGTAAAAATATTAAGTGATCCTTCATCTGTGAAAATATTGCAAAACATGCTAGAGAAATGTAGCAGTGAGACGGAAGAAAAGCTAGAACCAAAAACCGTCAATCACCTACACACAAGAAGAATAACAAGTAGGGAATTTAGGCTAAATGATAACATTGGGGATTTTAATATGGGAGACATTATACCAGACCTAGGATACGAAGTGAATGTGCTACCCAAGACAACATGGAAATGCATGGGAGAACCAACATTGGGATCCTCAACTGTTCAATTAAAAGTAGCAAATCAACATAGAGTCCTATCGATAGGTAGACTAAAAGGAGTGACATTAGATCTGGATGGAGTGAACACTAAATGAAACTTTGAAGTCATCGAAATAGTATATGGCACAACACCTTACCCGACTTTGCTTATTCTGGATTGGGCATTTGAAAACCAGGCTATAATTAATTTGAAAACCAGGAAAATGACATTTGAGTCCAAAGAATACAGGGTCATAGCACCACTAGATCCATCATAAGGGGAGAGGTTCATAAAACCCACTTGCCTGGACTTAGAGGAGATCGACCAGTTGTACAGAACAACTGCGCGCGATGAGGATTACGTAAACCCAACTACAGACAAGGTACTCAGTTGGAGGAGCATTACTTCATGCACAATAGAATCAGACATCGGGTTAGAAAAATGGCAGCAGAGACTACACAAAGTATCCACGAGAAGATGTGAAAGAATAGACTGCGCAGTAAGGTGGGTAGGCATAGAAATTAGAGAACCACCCAATTTCCATGGACTAAATGATTTGGAAACATTCTTGACACAATACAAAGATGAAGTATTAGAGAATCAGATACTGTTAGCACTCGACTTAGCATTCAAGGCCACACCCACAAGATGGTGGGGCGCACATAAAGAGACCATCACATAATGGTATCAATGTAAGCGCTTACTGCGCATAAGGTTTGGCGCAGAATGGAAAGATAACAAACAACATAGATATGAAAGACTAGGGACACTAGTGAAACACTTGGAGGAGTGTACAACGCTGTGGAAAATGACACCACCAGAGGAATGGCCTCATCACTTCATACATACTTTAGAGGGCATACCAACAAATTGGTATATAGACCAGGAATTGTGCAAAGGAACTACGACATGGACAACATTGCAATAGAACTTTACCATCACTTTCTCATTCGAGCATGAGAACCCCAACATAGACACATCCTTGAAACAAATCAGAGGAGTCATATTCATTAAAGAACCAGAAATAGAACTTATTACAGAAGAACATCAGCGAAATAAACAAACAGTCAAGGAACTGTTGTCATGTTACCATGTACAGGAAGAAGTACCAGATGAAGATGATCCATGCGATATTTAGATCGAAGAAGTCAAAGGAGAAAGAGATGTGGAAGGACCACCTATAGAATCATAAGTTATTTCCACGCCAATCAAGATAAATAAAGTAAACATTAGGACAGCTGAGCAACCCTAAATGGCCAGCATTGAAGATTACTAGAATGAGCAGACAGTAGAAAGCAGCACAGAATTGTTGCGCGAATATAAGGACCTTTTTCCCACAACATTTACAGAGATGAAGGGTATAGCCGAAGAATTAGGAGAAATGAAAATAACACTCAAACCTAATGCGAGACCTATTAAACAACGACCCTACAGACTGAACCCCATATATAAACATAAAGTTAAATATGATATCGATAGGATGCTCGAAGTCGACATCATCGAACCAGTTGAGGAATCAGAATGGATAAGCCCGATGGTAGTACAGGACAAGAAACAAGGAAGAGGGATCAGGATATGCATTGACTTGAGGAAGTTGAACGATGCATGCCTACATGACACATTCCCTACACCATTCACAGATGAAGTGTTAGAGAATGTGGGGGAACATGAAGATTACTCATTCACCGATGGATTCTCAGGTTACCATCAGATTAAGATAGCACAAGAGGACATACATAAGACCACGTTCACGACGGAATGGGGATCTTATCAGTACACAGTCATGCTGTTTGGACTGAAGAATGCACCCACAATATTTTCCAGAGTGGTCATCGTAGCATTTAAGGAATTCATCCATCAGTTTCTTGAAGTCTAGTTGGATGATTGGACAGTTTACAGTCTGTTGAAAAACCATGTGGAAGTTTTATGAATAATGTTAGAATGATGCAGACAGTGCCATATATCACTGAACATAAAGAAATGCATATTTGGAACACCGTTTGGGATACTATTGGGCCATATAGTATGCAAACAAGACTTGCTAGTGGATTCGGCAAAGATCGCAGTCATTGTTAACTTACCAACACCAAAAACAGTCCGCCAGCTAAGAGCAACATTAGGACACATAGGATACTACATGAAATTCATCAAAGGATATGCACAAATCACAACACGAATGGAAAAGCTATTAAGGAAGGATACAAAGTATCAATGGAACAACGAGTGTCAACATGGTCTGGATACCCTGAAGGACAAGATGGTTACTGCACCGATATTAGTATTTACAGATTGGGAAAAGACATTCCATGTACATGTAGATGCATCAACGATAAGACTTGGAGCTATCTTAGCGCAGCCATGAGCGAGAGACGTGGATCACCCGATAGCGTTCGCAAGCATAAAATTATCAGACTTAGAAGCGAATTATAACACGACAGAAAGAGAAGGCCTAGCCATGGTCTATGCACTGCAGAAATTTAGACATTACCTATTGGGAAAACACTTTAATATGTTTACAGATCACTCAACCCTGAAATACCTAGTCAACAAGCCAGTGTTGGGGGGGAGAATCTGTCGATGGATATTGATATTCCAAGAATTTGACTTTGAAGTAATAGTTAGACCAGGAAAATTGAATACAGGACCTGACCACCTGTCAAGGGTCACAAATGGAGAAGAACCTACAAATTTAGAAGAATTTTTTTTGGACACACAACTATTCTCAGTACAAATTGTTGATGATTACTTTGCACAGATCATCCAGTACTTGAGCACGGGTACTGCACCACAAGAATATACCACCATGCAGAAGAAGAACCTGGTAGTCCGCGCAACCGACTATCAACTGATCGCAATACATCTATACAAGATGGGAGCATATAACATTTTATGAAGGTACATATTAGAGCACGAACGACCAAGAATTTTAGCAGAATCCCATGAGGGAATCGCAGGAGGGAATTACGCAGGACAAGCTACTGTGCAGAAGGTACTACGTGCAGGATTATGGTGGCCAACGATCCACAGGGAATCAAAAGAGTACTGTCAGAGATGCGATGTCTGTCAAAGGGTAGGCAAACCCAACAGAAGGGACGAGATGCCACTACGACCACAAGTAACATTACAGGCATTTGAAAAATGGGCAATAGACTTTGTGGGACCCATCAACCCACCAGCCAAAAGGACATGGGCAAGATACATTATCACCACGACGGAATACCTAACAAGATGGGCGGAAGCCGCACTAGTAAAAGATTGCAGCGCAGAGACAGCTGCACACTTCTTGTTTGAACAAGTAATCACCAGATTTGGGTGCCCAAGAGTTTTGATGAGAGACCAAGGCACACACTTCATAAATAGCACCATCTGTGTGATGCTTGAAGAGTTTGAAGTTGATCACTAGAAAAGCACACCGTATCATCCACAGGCAAATGGCACAGTAGAAGCCTTCAACAAAATTCTAGAGAATGCACTGACAAAGATTTATAATGTCAACAAAGACGACTGGGACCTCAAAGTACCAGTAGTATTATGGGCGTATAGGACTACATGCAAAAAGTTGACAGGGAACACACCATTCAAACTAGTCTATGGCCAAGAAGCAGTAGTGCCATTAGAATTTTTAATACCCAGTTTACACGTAGCAGCTATCACACAAATGAAAGATTGAATCAGTTACTGTCAATAGAGGAAGATTGAATCTTGGTAGGATTCCATCAAAAAGTACATAAAGCAAGAGACAAAGCTTGGCATGATCAACACATCAATAAGAAAATGTTCAAGGAAGGAGATCTAGTATTGCTCTATCACAAAAAATTGTTTCAGAACCCAGGGAAGCTGAGAATGCATTGGCTAGGACCATATGAGGTAAAATATGTAGCAGATGGAGGAGATGTACAGTTAAGAGATTTACCAGGTGCGAACCTCATAGGAATGATCAACAGAAGCCGACTGAAGCTATACAAGGACAGTCGACCACCCACCGCGCAATAAAAAAAAAAGAAATCAAATTAAAAATAAAAAAGAGAACAAAAAGGAAACAAGACTAAAAAGCGCGCAACACACTAGATATAGAAAGGCCACATAACGTTCAAAACATGAATTCAACAAAGGCTAAGACAATGATCATGGAAAAAAGGAAATAAGCGAGAAAAGGAAAGTCGGTGAAAGCAGGCTGACAGGACAACACGAGCTGAAATTAAAGCACGGTAAGGACTGATGGGACATCACATTAAACATGCCAATTGGAGACGATAAAGCAAGCATAATGGAAAGTATGAAACCACTGCAGATGCATTGAACCCACATTTATGGTGCATTAATCGCATAATGGAGGAAGCATCCTCGATAAGCTTCATGACAAGCCCATACAACATGCGAGCACGGAAACAACTAGTCTAGTCATGAAAGGAGAACAATGAGAGAGAAATAGCAACAAAAACAAACAGAGAGAGACCGTAGAGCTCACCGAAGTCATTCGAACTCAGCAAACATTCGACAGTCACCACTATGGCACCACCGAAGCTAGCAGAACCAGGCCAGACAACCAGACCGACCAAGGTTCAAACTAGGTCACAAGGATTGCTGGAAGAAAATGAACAACAACAGACGGAGATTGTCGATATCAATGAGTTCCCATCTCCAGAGGTGATACCAGTGAACCCTACACTGATACTGGAAGAGATTCAACAACCACAAGCAGAGGCCATGAAATAGGATATACCAACAATGTCGTAGGAGCCTCAGAACGAGGAAGCGAAAATCCAATAGGAAGTGCAACTAGAAAGCACTGCAACAGCCGTGGAAGTGAATGGAACAACATAGAATCTGGAAGCAGCGGTGCAACCAGATGAGTCGCAAACACCCAGCTTAGGTCAACCAACAAAGGAGACTGCTGGCACTGCCTCGACTTGGCCAGAATGGCTTACGGGGGAGCAACTGGAAGTTGTTGGAACTTCTAACCAGCCACCATAGCAGGAAGACAGAGTTCAGATACTGAGCTCACCTCGCAAGAAACCTGCAGCAGAAATTGTGCTACCACACATACTATATGGAGTACAGGTAGAACCGCAACTACTGGGTCATCTCGGGAAGCTCAAGTATTCCGACCATGACGTATCAGACGAGACCAAGTTCTCGAAACTTGCGTCAAGGGTCTTTATGCAGACCATAATCGTAAACCAACTTGGAGAAATGATAATCCAACCACACCAGTGGGCAGTTGGGCTGGACAGAACAGGAATCTTAGGTTTACTGAAGCTACCACATTTCAACAGAGGCCAGTACGCGACAACGTGCATCAAGAAGCTGTTAGAAGTCACACATGGAGGGAATATCTGGCTAGACAAACCCGTCCCCATAACCATTGAGCTTATTGCGTAGATAACAGGACTACCCATCCGGGGTATGGATCCCGCTCTGATTCTGGACGATAAATACAAGGAGAAAACGTTGGCAGAAGAAATGAAGAAGAAATATGACACCGCCAGGGGAACAAGAGGCATCATAATCAAACAGATCAACAACGCAGCTACACAATTGGGCGCAAATATCTTATCCTACAAATTGCTAAGAAAATGCCGCAAATACGAAGTACCAGCAGGAGTCATCGCAGTTACATCTCAGTGCACAGAAGGCACCTCTATGAGCTGGGCGCCATATCTATTGAAATTATTTCAAGTTGACTGCAAGGATGCACAATACCTAGGCATTTAATTTCACTACTCATGGTTGATCACCCTAATAACCTTCATGGGATGGCGGGAACTAGAGTATGTAATTTTTTGCACTAGACCACAGCCAGTGGGAGCAAGATACCTATTACTGAGATTCGGGCCACATGCCAGGCATAAGAGGGAGAATGGAGTCATATTCAAATCATACCTACGGGACATGCAAGAAGCTATCAGTCGATCATGGAGAATAACACCAGAGGCCGTCGCGTGATATGCGAACATTGCCAATTTCTGGGCCTCACGACAAACCATGTGGATACAACCAAGGCAGGATCCAAATAGAAAGTGGCTACATATGCACTACTACATCACAAAGGGTGATATCAATATGGTCATCAACGAATGGCCTGATGAATGGAGGATCCAAGCCATTACCCAGGAAGTACCAGAACGGACAATAGAAGGAGAGGCAAGGCAGGCAGAAACACAGCCTCTGCAAATCCCAGTGCCTAAGAAACCAAGGACGGGCCAAAGCAAGCCGACTCAGGTAGACAATGGGTCAAAGCAGACAGGGACCCAGAAGGGGAAGAAAGAGACTACATAGCCGACCAACAGACAACAGAAACAGGTTGAGGGAGCGCAGGAGACCACCCCAAATCCCATTACACAGGAATCAGGGGGAAATAAGAGATCATCCGCGTAGGCAAGAGGCACGCGCAAGAAATCAAAGGTGCAATGAGCATCACCGAACTATACGATCACAGAGGATGATGGGGAAATGATCGCCAAAATGGTCCAGGATTGCATAGCAGAAGATTTCGATCACACAGCACATCACAGGGATAAACTGCAAAAAGAGTAGGCGGAAATGGGTCAGTTCCTCAAGAAACTCAGGGAAGTCTAGATAGCAAGAAACAGTAGAGGCATAGAGCCATCGATGCTATAGACCAAAGAAAGAGTGGAGGTAGAAGAACGAGACCCAATCCTCTTAATGCCACACACAAATGCAATGATCCACATCAAACCTAGCATGCTACGTATGGACAAAATCGTGGGGCAGACACCATTGAAAGACTTGGACCACATCCAATTGGTCTTGACGCAGATGCCATCAAGGGAACTACACAAATTGCAGGTTAGCGTCGACCACAAGATACAGTCTCGAGCACATAAAAACTTAGTCGAGCTACAACAAGCAACAAAGAAGCAGGAAGCGCTGGAAAAAGTGTGTGAGCAGGCCAAATCCGAAACTCAGGAGGAGAAAGAACGCAGGAATGAATTGGAATGAAGAGTGGGAGAAATTTTTGAGAAACGTCCAAGCACTACGCAAGGAAATGAACTCCCAACAATAGAAAAGATTGACCAGATTGCACAGGCAATTGATCAGTATCAGAAGGAGATCGAGAATCTCCGAGAACAGCTCACACCAACCACTCCACCAGCAATAAAGGAGCAAAGGAAGAAGGAAGCAACATTGCAACTGTAGGAGATAGAGCAACAGGTTAGCACAGCAGCTGAACTGTTCGATAAAGCAGTGCAACTTTGGACAAGGTTGGAGGAAGATCCATAGGTCCAACGCTGGGACAAGGAAGAGGAAAGGATCAATGCAATGATCCAATAACTTAAACAAAGGCAGAAGACCATACCAATCCTAGAACGAGTCAAAGGGACGCAAGAGATGAAGAATATGCAGGCATAACTTATCAATGCACAAACGCAGAAACATGAGCGTCAGGCTCAAATAGAACTGTTGCAGGAACGGGTAGCATAAGTACTCGCACAAGCAAAAGGAGCTAGAACATAGATAGCACAGACCCAGGTAGAATGTGC
Organism: Picea sitchensis; assembly: GCA_010110895.2. Taxonomy (NCBI): domain Eukaryota; kingdom Viridiplantae; phylum Streptophyta; class Pinopsida; order Pinales; family Pinaceae; genus Picea; species Picea sitchensis. Next base: position 5,848 of record SNQJ01S0061468.1, on the reverse strand, counting down.
AGGATTACTGAGTGACGAAGTGACAGTTCAGGTAGTGGACACCATTAAGGAGATGATCGCGCAGGCACTGACAAAGGCAGCAGAGCTGAAGGAAAAGTTCCAGATGATCACCAAGGAGATCGAGGAAGCTCAGAAAGATTAGGTGACTCGGGACGATTCACATGTCAGTGTTCGGGGTCTATTGGCACCAGGCCGAAGTGGAAAGAAGCACGATCATGGGAAAGAAAGCGTGCAGAAACTGAAGTAACATCTGGCGGAAGAAAAACACATGCGCATGCAAGAAAATCATGCACAAGGAAAGCGACAGCTGGAGGAAGAACAACACGTGTGCATGGGAGGAAAACCTAACATTGGTAGGGTTAGGGTTTTGTTAATACACTGTAAATGGCTGAAGAGCCCGATAGATATAAATATAGATACACATGTATCATATAGAGGTTGGCGTTTTGTATTAAGGTTATTGTTTTTTATAGAAGTTCAGGTTTTGTTTTGTACTAGTTCAGCTTTTGTAATAACCCATCATAGCGATGTACAAATGGATGCTTATGCAATACTGTTATGTACCATTTTTGTAAGTTTTTGAGCTAAGGGCAGAGAAGAGAAGGTAGATCTAAGTATTAGATCGCAGGCTATGGAGCTTGGTGCGATCTAGTTCACCTCATACAGATCTGACCCATTTTGAGGAGAATTGTAAGTGCGAGGCGCTGTAAATGCAGAACTACCATAATAAAAGAGCCGAGAGACAAATCTTTGTGGACGTAGCCCAAGAGGGGGTGAACCACGGTAATATTTGTGTAATGTGATGAATGCATGCATATCTTTACTTTCTTTCAGCAGTTAATTGTTATGCTTGATGAATGAGTTAATACATTGTTGTGGAATACAATTACGATGTTAGGGAAATAAACTATGAAATGTAAATGTGCACCCGTGGAGAATAAGTAGATTACACTCATAATTTGTAGTGCATGGTTCTGGTTAATAAACCCCTATCTCATACTCAATCCTAGGTTGTAAACACCTGAGTCTTACAGCCACCCATTTAAAGCTATCTCCGGTGAGACTGCGCAATGAATTTTGTGTACTGTGTTGCCTTCTGGTTTACCAGGAGGGCCAATAGTTTTAGAGGCTTTGTTGGAAACCCGAATGACATGAACCCTGGGTCAATAACTCAGATGGTCAAGAAAGAAGAGTAAACAAATAGAGAAGACCAACAAATGGTAACCAACATGAAGTTTGGGGTTGTAGTATCTCTCTTGAATCATGGAGAAAGATAGAGCTCAATTACAAAAGTATTTTATAACCTATAATCTCAAAATTAAAGGAAATACACCTTGCCCCATCCTCCTCTTAGAAACAAGCCTCTCCTCCATTGAGAGCATGTCTATGACTAGATACCTAATGTATAAGAACAAGTTAAACAACATGGAAGACAATAGGCTTCCTAAAATTGCTTCAAAATTGAGTCATAACCACCATCGACTCAAACGAGGATGGCATAAAGAAGCCCGGTCTTGGCTAAACTATTGGGGAATCATGGAAGACACCATTTTGCAGATTAAAGATACTATTAAAAAAACGTCAAATCAAAGTTTAAGGAGAAAATGTGGTGTGATAAAGAGTTAGAGGAAAAACGAAAATTAAGGTATTATAAGGATGT
>SNQJ01S0061467.1:103128-126726 GCA_010110895.2 Picea sitchensis | reverse complement strand
TTTGATGAAACATCCAGAACAACCAATCCATGTAATTTAAAGAGCTCTTCAGGAATTGATCCACTTAGATTATTTTTCGCCAAGTCCAATTCTTCCAAAGTAGATATCGCACTAAGAGATGCTGGTATTTTCCCTTCTAGTTGATTCCAATATAAATTCAACAACCGCAAATGACTCATACTCCCTATGCTTGCAGGGATTTCTCGTATAAGATTATTGCAAGACAAGTCAAATATAGTACTATAAGTACTAAATTTGTTCCATGGTGAAAATGGATTCACACATTTAAACTTGCTATTGATGTAGTCTCATAGTTTCTAACTAGTCGTGTAATGGTTAAGAAGGTATTTCAAAAGAAATTCCTCCAATTATGTGTGGCGCATCTGATCAAACCAGGTACTACAATACAATATTTCCTTACATCCCTATAGAATCTAATACATAACTATTAGGATGTTCTTGACAAGGCTTAAGGTTTTCTCTTGCAATGTAAGACTAAGCATACTACTTATTTAATTCCTAATGATTCACTACCTAATGCAGCCAATAAAAGACCCTAATAAAACCCTAAATAAATACTTTGTACCATGATTTCACCAAAAAATGTACCATGGTTTCACTACCTCCACACCTCCAAATGGTCACATCTCCATTTCATTGAATCCATCATTGTCTTGTGACTATTTCTCTATCTCCCATTCACTCTCTCCATCATTAAGAATGAAAGGGTGTCAAAACAAATAGTGAATTGATAAGACAATGATTGATGAATGAAAGGGACATATATTTGGAAAGAATGAATGTGAAAATCTAATAACTTTGGAAAGGTGTTGAGAAATATGACATTTGCACTTTATTACTAGTGAGTGATCATCTTGAAGACACATGTCTCACTTATATGAGGGTGGGGGAGATATTGAGTAAAAATATACCTATAATGTTTTAATCATTATTCCCCTACCATTGTCTCCACCACTCTCACCTTCATACCCTCATATGAGGGATGTAGGTGAGGATACTAAGTAAAACATATTGGCTTTTACACATTAAAGATCATCCCTAGTCTCATATTATATTTTACTTATTATTCTTGAAGAGTGGGACACGATCATTGTCCTATGACTTTGTACACTAAGTATGGGTCTCCTTATCCAATATATGCTACAAAACCAATTGATTGGGCTATAAATGAGCTAATTGTAAAGCATGCCATCCATGCTTGTGGCATTAGACCATCAGGCATTCCCTTTGGTTATAATCTTTTATTTAGGATTGAAACATGGTTTTAATTAAAACCATGTTTCACCGGTTTGTCACATGTATCAACACCTATCCTTGAGGCAAAATCCTCATTGGATCACTACTCCTACAAAATCCAACCTATTAGAGGCATTCTCCTCCACATCCAAAGCTTTACTTTATTGAAGTTTATAATCAAATTTGTGGCATACCAAAACAACATGATTCTCAATGGGTCTACTATGTGGCACCTAGAAAATATAAATTTACCTTTTAGTAAATCTCAAAGTCTTCTTCATTACAACTTCTCTAGAGTACTCTTTGCACAATGAGTTGGAGAAGTGTTCAATCCCTAGCAAACTAAAGGGGCCCTCATTGATCACTCTAGAATCTCTAGGCTTAAAGATCATGTATCCATGTATTTTGGCTCTTATCCCAAGATTGTGAATGCGATGAAACTTGAATAGGTAGTACTAAACCTAAGTGGGTTATGCCAAAGTGATTTTAGAACCTCCATGATTCTTAAAGGTCAAATAAGATTAAAAGATCAGAAGTGGGGCGGTATGGGCATAGGGCTAGCATAGCTACGGGGCAAGGGGAGACCAATAGTTTTTTTTTTTCATAGGGGTGAATAAATCAAGCTTAGATGTTTTAATCCTAACCCTAACCTAGCCAATCCCTAATGGAGTAACGTCTATTAACAGACAAGTAAAGAAAACTTCGCCTAACCACCATTTTCTAAGTTTAAGTAGCATCTATTTGAAATGCCCTTGAACTCATGTAGTAGAAGTGGTGGAAAATGATATCGGTGAAGGATATGCCACTCTTAAAATAGCGAAACCATTAGATGAAATGATATCATTGAAGGATGGATATGTTAGTATAATGGCTGGCCAGTATTTGTGTTTTCTAATGAGCAAGTATTTTTGTGGCTTGATTGTTTAAAACTATGATTTATCTACGTGTTTAAATTTCTTGAACTTGTGTGTTACATCTTTAGTTTTTGATAAACTTCTGCATTGTGGATAGATATTGTGGAGTGATGTCGATACGATATTATGCAAACATTCCTCACAAAGCGCTCTAGAGCATTCTCAAGAAGGAAGAAAAATAACTCATTCTTCAGGACTCAGTGAGCACCAACGTCGTCAAAGGAGATTGTCAACCCGAGCTCACAATAAATAGATCAGCTGCGAGAACCTTGCTCAAACCGGTGTGGTATGGATGCCATCCTTTTTGGATGAGTTTAGCATCCAGCCTCCTACACACGAAGAATGTGGGGAATATCTGCGGACGAGAGAGAACATTTACATTAGGATTTCTTAAATTTTGTTTATTTTTGTTGAATTTTTGTTGTATTTAAGAAGTTTATGTGTGGTTAAAATCTCTTGAAGTTACTTTCAAATGTGTGGAAATCAATTTAAAATTGAAATTTGACAATGAGGAAGTGGTTGCACCGAAGATTCAAATGTCGGTGTAGATGGAGAAGGTGGATGTAGGATGTAGCGTTATGAAGAAACAAAGATTACCGCCAACATCCACCTATCCTTGAGAAGTTGGAGATGAACTTCCCGGGGAAGGGAATACGGAAGTAATGACACTTGAGCGATGCTCATGTGACAAAAGGAGGTTGGAAAATGATTTGGCGGTCTTGGAACTTCCTTTGGAGAGCAAACAAAGTTTGCAAATTGTTTTCATTCCTTTGGAAAACTTTATGGATACATATCAAAGGATGGGGCCAACCAGCAGCGGATAGTTTTGTCGATCTAATGAGAAACCAAAAGTGAGGTGATGGGTTCTGATAAATGGGATACAATAAAAATAGAGTTTCAAAGGAAGAAACCATATCTATGTTCAATTTCAAAGAGGGTCCAAAGTGGAAAATTTTGAAGGTGTAATATTTAAAGCACCCCCACTTTGTTGGACATCTATTATAGCAATTTTTGGCATATGGGAAATTTCCATGGAGCGATGAGGTTCCACACTATTTTACAAGACATTTTTGCAGAGTTTTTCTTGTAGATGTACCCGGATTATACCAGTCTAGTCAAATATTATGAGTGCTTGTGGGGCGTACATATATAATCGCAAATGGGAATATTGAAGTGGAGCATTGTTGAGGCATCCACAACCTCTAGTACCTTGCCCAAAAGGAGAATTTGCATCACTTCCGGTTCCAGTCTACATCGAAGTTGGCAAAGAGGCCAGGCTGCAATCGGGGAAAAGAAATTTGGAATCTATGTTCTATGGTGTTGATATTGGCATGAAGTGTGTCGATTGGCGAGAGGAAGCCAATTCTCAGGCCACATTTGTTGATAAAGCAGATGCAGACTTAGATGCAATGTCAAGAGAAGAAGTTTTGGAGTATGAAATTTTTTTCCGGGATGGTTGGAAGAAGGTCATTGAAAATGATGACTGAATCGTAGAATGGTATGTGATCTATTTAGGCAAAATTTTGGCTAGCATTTTATGATAGTTTATTTTGAATTCTAGATATATATATATCCTTGTTTCTATATAGAAATAATCGAGTTCTTCTTGCCATTAATCGCGGTTTGGGTATGTTAAATGAAGCTCCGGTTGGTAGGGGACTTGATTCAAAAAGTTAATTTGGATGGATTGAATCGAGTATGTTTGTTCTAATAGTTGTTCAATCTCCTCTTTTTGAATAAGAGAGTTCAACAAGCATTTATAATTTTGTATAATTGTGAACATGTTAAATCTTTGATTTAGTTCTTAGTTCTATTGTTCACAACTCTCTCTATTCCATCTATTCCATTTATTCCATCTCCTTGTACTTGGGTTGGTTTGTCTCAAATCTCGGTGGGATTGTTTGAAGTGGGTGGAAGTTCAGAGGTATCATTTAATAATATTAAAAATCATTTTAAAATTTAATGTGTTCTATGTCGTTTGAATATAATAATTTATTAAAATTTTCAAATTTGAAATGTGATATATAGGCTAATGTGGAGAGAGGTACATGAGAGTGTGCTCGGGAGAATTAGGATTGATGAAGCAACGTTAGGAAAGGATGTGTCCATTCATGATGAGTCCATTCAGGATGATTCATAAATGCGTTCTTGACTTTTATGCAATTTTGTTTTCAAATTTATAGTTTTAGCCTTTCCTCAATTGAAATTTTGAATTATATAGAATCCCTAGATAGTTTGTCATTGTCTTAAATGGTGCCTCAAACTTATATGGGTTAGATCATAATTAACACCTAATTTTGAACTTAGATATGTTTGAATATTGAACATATTTTTTAAATGAATTATTACACTCAAACTTATTTAAAGGTTAGATCATGATGAACACCTAATTTTGAAATTGAATATGTTTGATCATTTGAGAGCAGATTCTATCCCACATCAAAGAGAGTTTTTAAATTTTCCTCGTTAGGTCCTTGCTTTTCTTATCCAAGAATGGCGTGGTATTATATGAGAACATCTATTCCATGAAGAAATAGAAGATAAGTATTTTTGAATGGTATTTAAAATGGTTTTTTTTTTTTTTTTTTTTTGAATTTTTTAGATAATAAGTAGTCTTTTGGAAGAAATTGCTTAATATGGAGATTTATCTGATCCTTCTTTTCTTGTCCAAGAATGGTAGTATTGTGAGAACATCTATTCAATGGAAGAAATAGAAGATAAGTATTTTGCAATGGTATTTAGAGAAATGATGATTTGTGAATTTTTTTAGATAATTAGTCTTTTGGAAGAATTGTTTTAATATGGAGATGTATGTAGTCCTTTAGCTTGAAAGGGCATCATGAAATTTGATTGTATTACCACTGCAGAAGAACATGAAATATTTTTAATGGCTGAGGAGATTAGTATTTTAATGATGTGTCAAAATATGATCAAATAACAACACACGGGATGAGAATTACATCTCAGGTTGAAATTTATCCACAGGAGAATTTTGAAAGAGTTTTGGACTTTATCGGAAAGGAGATAAGTATTTCTTTGGAAGATGACTTAATAGATGGAAATTTTGTGAATTATCTTCATACACAGGTTTATATTTATTTTCATTATTGTATAACTCTAACTCCTAATGCACAATTTGTTTTACCAAGAACATAAACATCAAATAGATGTCAATTTTATTTTAATTACAATTTAGGAATTTTGTATTATTTTGCATGTTTGAATTGTAAATTTCTAATTTTTGAAATCGGTTTTTTCAGGGTTTCAATTTCATGTATGAAAGTCATCATCTTTGATGGCTTAGAGTCCATAATTTTGGAGTTGAATGTATTTGTTCCATGTTATCATCCTAAAATGGATGTGGAACTTATGTATTTTACTGATTACTATTAGGACTTTTTATTATAATGTCCCGGACTTTTATTATAGCTGTTACTATTCAGGACTTTACTATAATGTCGGACTTTATTATAATGTATATCTACATATATATATTTCATAATTTTGAATTCAAAATGGAAATTTGTATGTACATATTTGATTTACTTTATTTTGCAATTCAATCTTTATTTTATATGTGTATGAGACTTTTATGTGAATATTTATATGATAATATAGAGTTACAATGCTTGAAGATATGTTGATAGACTTACTCAATCTTTATTTTATATGTATGGAACCTTTTTATATGCTCATTGGAATATTTATGAAATGTATAGCTTTTTTCAATGCAATGGCAATTATTTTCTAATTTTTCTTCTCTTTAATCTTGATGTTACCGTAGATACATAAATAAAATGTTGTATTCCCAACTAGATATATTAGTGATTTTTTCATGACTCTTATCATTTATTAGTGCTTGTATATATATTTTTTTGGATTTAAAATGTAAAGGTTTCTTAGTGAATACACAATGATAGAATTTGAATGATCTGAGGCTTCTCTATGTTAATTTTCATCCTTAGTATTTATTAGTCCCTTATATGTATTTGATTTTGGTTCCAATGGATGATTTATAACCATAGGGATTGTGGCTATTGACCAAGGGGTCTGGTCATCACGAGAAAAATAAATTTGATCACATGTTGACAAGGTTAGCTACTTGTAAGAAATCATTTGCATGTCACATTTAATAGAAAAGATGTATTTTTTTTAGAAATAATTATGCAATAGTATGTCTATGAAGATACATTATTGTAAATACATATACATAGAATGGTTGATAACAGAGACAAAACACAATTACAAGATATAATATAACTACTATTAATATAAAGCACCATTAAAAGACATAATATAACAACTATTAATATAAAGCACACCATTACAAGATATAATATGTTACTGGAGCGATACTATAGGGATTTTGTGGAGCTTCCACATCCTTTTCCATCAATAATTTTGTGGAATCACTCCAACACAACCTTTGGGTTCTTGGCATCAAACCCATAGAAATAAGGCCTTAGTGTAGTCCGGGACTTTCAAGAGATCCTCCTTTCTATAACAAAACTAAAACAAGGTCAATGTTAATAAATTCCAACAACTCACATAGGAACCTATCCCACTTCAATGTTAGGAGAATTTTCAAGGGGTTAGCAAGGCTTGTTTTATTGAAAAAAAATAAGTGCTTACCATAAATCTTGCACTAAACATTGAAGTGACAAGTTCGATGACTTTGATTAAGGAATCTCAATTAAATTAAACAAATTAACAACTCAATTATAATAGATTTTACCACTTTCAAATTAAAATTAAAATAAGTATAAAAAATCACTAAATATAATTATTTAAAAGAGTGAATAAAAAAGATTTTCAATAAGATTTTTGTTTTAATAGAACAATTAAGGGAAAAATCCTTTAACTTTTAAAATCTTATACAAAAATCACTCTCAATTTGACAATTTTTTGAAAAGAGTAATAAAACAACTCTATACCCTATATAAATCCATAAAAAACCATTGTAAATGTTCAAGTTCATCCACTTAGATTTTTTTTTTTTATTTAAACATTGCAATCTTCTACTCAATGTCTATTGTATAGAAACTTGATTACTAAGTACAAACATTTTTTTTATACTTGTGAATCCAAATGAATTTATGATATTTATCTTTAGTTTCTCCACATAAGAAAAGTCTTTTAATATTGCTTTGGTATTTTCAATTGCATATTTCATATTTAATGGAATACTATTTATGCAAATTAAAATGTTTCATGAGAATAAATCAAATATAATTTTTACCCAATTGTAAAATTTGTGATGAATAAATCAAATATAAATTTTTAAAGGTAAAAATTCTAAAAAGCAAGTAAACCCATAGAATAAATTTCATTAAAATATATTTTACTTTTTCTTAACATGTGAGCCATTTCCAATCACAAGATGTCCAATGAGAATTTGATATCATAATGCTGCCCTAATACTATGTTTTCTTTAAAGATTAGTCTCATCCAAATGTTATAAAGGGGCATGCTTAGAAGGATATATGTGATGGGTCTATAATTTGTAATTACTTCTTTTACTCTTATTCAAATATAGTGCATCATAAGTGGTTCCTTGTTATTATATTAATTCTTGTTTAAATACCAAGAACATAATTTTAACACTAATTAGGATGCAAATTCATTAAGTTGTCTCAATCCTACATAGTATTTTTTTTTTATAAATATCATAAATGAAAATATGTTTTGAAGATAGTCAAAACAAGTTATCAAAATCTGTAATGTACTTTGAATGAAAATTACAATTAAGGAATGTACATGTGCCAAGCTTGTTTAAAACCATGTAATGGTATTCCATCTTCAATTATTAGTTCATGATGGAAGCTTTGGACATTTTCCATTTTTTTAACTTTTTTTTTATTGAACTTCTATTAACTTTATACGCATTGCACATGCCTAACTATATTGACCAACTTGTGACATCGGTGATAGTCTTGAAGTGAACATGAGTATCGGTTTGATGGGTTTCTTGAAAAAATATCCTTTCAATACAATGGATCCTCTTTCATATATAAACCCGTTATCATCAAAATCTTTTAATAGCCTCATCTTTTGTGGCGTGCATCACATCAAATAATATTTCACTTTTTAGATGTTGTCTCTGAGGTGCAACCACGACAAAAAATCTCCTGCAAATAATTGGATATATTATTTTAACAATTAATTAGGTGTTAGATTATCCACACAAGTATGTATCTATAAGTTATTTGAGTAAATTTAGAAGCATAATTTAATTTTTACCTTCTCTAACAAGATCGAGAAGCTCTAATAAACATCGAGTGACACTATGGTTTCATTTGATTCTATCTCCTCTAATCTTACAAGTGGCATTTTCCTTTACATTAAGTTCAACATGTCTCCAAGATTTAACATATCCTGCATTTTCATTCACGCAAATATCTGTGGATTCTGAGTCATTTATGCAAAGCCGAAAAAAAACAAGAGTCATTTAGTCTATCAAATGCAAACACATTTGAAAACTTTTTTAAGCAGATGTATTTTTCTTGTTCGGGTATTGTCTTTGGCGTCATATCGGTGATCTGTTACATCTTCTATTCCAACATGCAAAAATACATGCATAAGACAAGAACTTGTTAACTTGAAATCTCGAAGAAAATGATTGAAGAGAATTGAATATATGAATTTGAACACATTCAAATTTATATATATATCCTCTGTACATACAAATGCAACATTTATATATACACACACACCTGCGCACATCCCTTATCGGATTATATTCATGGCTTAGTTCCATGTTGCACCATTCAACAAACTTGTTCAGTGGATTCAAATCGATGCGGCATGAGGGTTCCGTGATACCTTGAAGTGCTTGTTTTATACATGCCACTGCACTGTCGTGCTCTCTTTTTCCATGACTATTCTCAAAAAATTCCAACAATGTGTAATCTTTAATTTTTATGAAAACTGACATAACCAATAGAATGATCGATGCGATTTGAACTAACCCGCGCACACCACCGGACCATATCTAATGTCAATCGAATATGATTTCATGTTCTTTCAATGAATCATAAAATTTATCAAAACAATGTTTGTACATAATATTATTAGGTAGTTCCGATCATCCTTATATAAAAGTGATATTCTTTAATAACATGTCGATTGTTGTTGGTTTTTTCTATGTTTGGAAGACTTTGTTGAGCATGTCTATATAGGACATTGAACAAATATAATGACTTGATCAGAATTATAATATTCACTATGTATTTCTTTTGGCTAAACGTGAATGTGTAATTCTCTGCAAAATCAGCTACTGACAAAATTGTCTACGGTGGAAACACTTCATGTGATTTTTTGAATTATAGATCTTGCCATCAAGCTCTATGCGAGATACTTGGTGTATTTATGAATTTCTTCCCTCAAAACTTCTTCAAAAACTCTATCAAAGCGAGATTTTATCTTCAAATCAAGCCTTTTGGAATAACATTTGAAGAATGTGGAGTCGTTTTGCTCAAATATTCATATCTTTTACAATTGACTCTTATATTGAAAATGATTGATCATTAGGTATCAATATGATACTTTGAATGAAACAAACTTAGATTTCCAGCGATCACATTTCTTTCCATAGCGCCATTTTTTTTTTTAAAATAAATCGTCATCTTCTCTTTCACATGGAATTTCAGATATAAAAACATGAACTATGGAAGGAGGAGGTGAATATGGCGATAAAGTTTTACCAAAATCCAAAAATTAATGCGTAATACAACTCCAAAATCCCACATGATAGCGACAATAGCCACGTGTACTTGGCCCGATTGATGTGTCTAACAAACCATGGTTTTGTTGCACAAATGTATTGATAGAAATTTTAACTTCTTTGTGCTCTTCTTTGAATTTATTAAAAAACTCTATTTGTGTCATTGGAAATATATGTTTTGGATGTTCTTCATGTGTTTCATGCTATTCTTGACATAGCACATCCCTTTTATGTGGTGAAACATGAAATTCTTTCAACCAACAATTACGGACCAATTCTTTAACATTTTCTGCAAGTCTATCTTTGTAGGGTTGTCCTGCAAATCATTGTCCAACAAACCAATTCATCATTTTTCATCTATTTGGAAATGGAATTTTCTATGTTTGTGTAATTTTTATGGCGTTCCCAAAGTTTTGCCGTAATGTGTCATGTCAAGCGATCTTTTATATTGCTCCACTGAAACAATTGTTGTTTGTAGCACTCTACGTGCAACACTGGAGACATCATCTTCTTTTTGAGATTTTACAAAATCTTTTAATACACTAGTTATATTATTACTTGACATTACATTTGCACCTTTGTATCCGCTATTAGACTTTTTGAATACCCAGTAATGATGTTGCTTCTTTTAACTTTCTTGACTTCAATAGAAAGTAAAAGTTAATTTGTCTTTGATTCATCTTTGAAATAAATTATTATATATATATTCTTGATTCGATATCTTATATCATGCTTAGCTTTTTTCTTCTCAAATTTGTGAGTATCAACATTTCTAATATTTCATCATCATTTGATAGATTCTCCTGCATATTTCAATTTAAAAGTTTATATTAAAAACATAATCCGAACACAAATTCACTAAATTATATATGCTTGAGTGTTTATCTTATATTAATCTGAATTTATGTACACACATACCTATAGGTGATTCAAATCCTTGATGATTCAATTTGGTTTCAGCGTCTTCTTGACATTTATGAGACAAATCTATTTGTTTTTTGAAAAACATCAAATTGTATTGGAATAATTTTAATATTTTTAATTTGAATTCTATACTTTGAATTTTGTACTTTCACGAATATAGTCTCTCAATGTGTGTGTGGTCGATTATCATATGTGCATGCATATGCGGTTGAACTTCTTCTTGTTGAAAATCTATATTAACATTATCATCGTTTATTTCTTCAATATTTGCGCGTTCTTGTTTCTTTCTCAGATAAATCTCTTTCCTTTTTTCGATTTGGTGAGTATCATCTTGATTGCGATCATATTTTTTCTTGCGCAAACTTTTGTTTCCATGATTTTTATAGTTATCGTAAAAGATATGTTAAGCAAAGAATTCACCTTGAATAAATACTCAACATTTATCTTTCAACCTTCATAAATTGTTATTCCAATGAAAACTTGAACAAACATCATTTTACCTTATTCAACAAAACCAAAAGATGATTCGAAACTTTGTTTGAGTGCTCTAAAAAACCACCATGCCGATGCTCGATCCTCCAGATTAAGCTTATGGAGCGGAGGGAATAAAGAAAAAGAAAGAATATATAGCGATGTCCGGTGTAGAAATGCTTTGAAATCCCTTATCCTCGAGCTCATATCTTTTGTGGTTTCGTCTTTGATGGATTGTGTTAAATTTGTTTAGTTTACGTCCTATTTGCGCCACAATTTGGCCGCGAAAATAAGCGTGTCTGACGTGTCGTTTCATATTTACTGGGCGATCCGGAATTGGTCAGACAATCATCTTTGACCGAAAAGAATTGGTTCCAGGACGAAGATCGAGAAATTTCCGTTAGTTTGTGGATTACGTTAGATTTTAACCTTCATTAGAACAATTAAGTTTTCGGATGAAACAATGCAATTGCAACTGAAAACCAAAACAAGAGAAATGCCCAAAGCATAACTAAACTTCAAAGGTTGCAGACCCCCTACAAATATTGGGATTTTGGTTTCAAAAGTAATACCAACATTTCTAGAATTGAATCTACTTTCAATTAGGTATAATTTGTTTCATTTTCTTTATTTTTATCCTAATTTTATTTAATTTTTGGAAACTCACTACATAATATTTTGAAGTAGACATTATGATTCGGTGAAATGAGAGAATGTCGGTATCTCAAAATATTATGTAGTGAAAAATTTGAAAAACATATATTCATAATCCTTAAGCTGATTTCTTTTCAAAGGGTATATTTAAATTTTAGTTTTTAAGAGTAAAATTAAGATAGATACAAAGTGTAGAAAAACATGTATTCAAGCTACTTGCAATGTTTTTAGCTTGGTCAGCTTCAAAAAATTCTAGAAATTAATATTCATCCGTTAAATTCAAAATAATAGTCATAATAAAATAAGTCTCGTAGATTGTTACTTGTTATATTTTGTTTTGCTTCAAAACTTAACAAGTTTAATAATATATATACATTGTTGTAGAAATAAGTAACCCATTATCATTCATTTCATGTTTAGAAACATATTGTTAAACAATTGTCAAATTGACATGTATCAAATGATTGATAAAAAAAATTGAAAATAGTCATTGGAGCTAATACAATTCTTCACAAGTTTTGTTTTTTCTTTATTAAGAGTGAAATTCTAAATAAAAAAAATACTTTTATATGGCCAATTTGAATAACCACGAAAATACAGTTTTTTTCTCATAAAACAAGACAAAGTGTAACCCACCTTCCTTGATTTCACCCTTGTGTGAGGTTATTTGTTGTTTTTTTGATAACCATATAGCATAATCTCCTTCTTGGTTATTGGACAAAATACAAGTTCCCATGTGAAGGAAATTCAAATGTATTCACATCAATATAATATGTGTTCATTATTTTAGATATTCAAATGTATTCACTTGGACACCCCCCAAAAATTAAAAAATGTTCATCAATGGGAAAAAATTGTTTAACTTAGGTTTGAAGAAAACCAAAAAACCTTGGAAGTTGTCAAACTTTATAAAATGTTAAATCAAACAACTAATTTATAAAAATTATATAATTTTATTATAACTAACTTATAAAAATTATATAATTTTTATTATAACATGATAACCTTTTTACTTTTGTATATTAAAATGTATTATTAATTAAAATATTATATTTTATAAAAATTTATATTTATATTAAATAATATTATTAATATTATATATATATATATATATATATATATATATATATATATATATAATGTTGATATCGAATGTGTCTAAAAGTAAGATAAAGAGCAATTTATTTCTTTTATGATGTGATGTATGATGTAAATGTATTCTTCTTTTATTAATACCTTTTATATTTTTGAATGGTATTTGCTTTGTGTAAATAATTTTTATTTTTATGCTAAAGTTTGGGGAAATTTTGGATTATAATAACATATTTATTAAGAATCGCGTGAATGATTATCTGAAAATTTAGCTAAGTAAGATGAAAATAATTGTTCATTTTAACTACTTAAACTAAATACTATTCATATTTATTATTTGTTTATACACTTAAACTAAATCTAATTTACATTCATATTTATTATTTTATTTGTTTATATTTATATAATGTATATAAATTTTTTTATTTTTAATATTATATTGTAAATTTTTTTTATTTTATTTATATTATTATGATATTTATAATAATTATAGATTTTACTATTATAATGTATTTTAATTGATCATGTTATTAATATTTTTGTTGTGATTGTATTTTCAGTTTTTTAATTGATTATATCTTTTAATATATTTGTTTGTGATTGTATTTTAAGTTTTTTAATTGATTATATATATTAATGTATTTGTTGTGAATGTTTTTCTTTTATTATGTTTTGTTGTTTAAAAAAATTTAAACTATTTGTCCTACCACCACAAATACAATATTAAATCGTAAAATTTAGCAAATAAATTTTAAATTTATGATATTTTAATTATGCCTTTCATGTGAGTTCCATTCAACTTCCACGTATTCATGAATTCTATTATCTAAATTAGTGCATCGGTCGTTGTCGTCCTTCACGCGAAATCCACTTCTAATGCGCCCCATGGGATGGCAGACGCATGTAAGGGGCACATTGTTCTGTAAGAGTCAAACAGATAATATCGTCTAGAATTTTAGGGCACATTGTTCTGTAAGAGTCAAACAGATAATATCGTCTAGAATTTTAAATGATATCTTTAACGCACGTTCCAAACGGTACGATAATATTATGATTAGTTGTTCTATGTAAACGATATGCTTTATTTGTGTATTTATTGGTCTGTGTACTTTTTAGTGTGTAAGAGGTTTTACATGTGAGTCCCATGGGATAGCACAATTGGTTAAGACGTGCGCACACTTTTCCAGTTTGGGGAGAGGTCACGAGTTCGAAACCTGTGTCCCTTGGGGCTGCGAAGCTTTATCACTTCCATATCAGCCACTATGTGGGCAAATATCAGGGGTGGGTTTCCAGCGCGGAATCTCCAACGTGGAAAAAAAAAGAGGTTTTACATGTGAATAAAGATGGTTTTAGAAAACCTGTGAACCAGTTGAAGGTTTTCTACAAAACCTATTACAAAAAATACCTTCAGCGCGCACACACACACACATATATATATATATTATAAAAATATATATAATTTTAAAATGTTTTGTTAATAACACTTTTATATATATCTAAATTATATATTTATATATATATATTAATTATTTTAATTATATATTATATATATAATAAATTTCTTCAAATTGTATGGGTTGATGGTTCTTACTCGAACTATATATATGCGTTCAGAACATATATAAAAAGGGGAGGTACATTAGAAAGTTTATGACACATATAACATATAATTTTAGGTTAGTTACCTTTAATATAATTAAGGTTAATATTAATGATTAATTAATATAATGTTAATTATTAAAATGATTAATTAAAATAATTTAAAGTTATATATTGTTTGGGTTTTAATAATTAATTTACATTGTGCTTAAAACATTGTATTTAGTTTCCAAGATTCTAAGGATTTAAGGGGGTAAGTAACATTAATTGGCAGGTATTTCGGAGTGCTAACATAGTTGGCAAGGCAAGGGAGTTGAAAATTCACTCGAACAAGTTACCAAGCTTAGAGGATTTTGACCATGACCTTTAGCCACTTACCCCAAAGAGAGTAACGTCTATTTACACACAAGTAAAAAAGAAACTTACGCCTAACCCTATGTTTGCAAGTATAAATTGAGAAAATGTGAACTACCTTAGACTCTTCCCTGACAAGCATTTGGTTTGATGCATATTCAATTATTGAAGATGGTTAGGACTCGGGAAAATTGAGGCCGAGGGGCATCATCACAAGGACCGCCAATGTCGGTACTGCCGCCACCATCGCCTGAATTAGCTCTCATTTTGCGCTCTTTGGAGGCTATTAATGAGATTTTAAAGAGGCTTCACTCAGCAGATGTAGAAGTGGAACCCACACCATCTGGAGTGGGTAACCCTAAAGCATCAAGGGACTCGGAGGGAGGGCCTCCACCTGGGGACATCACCAGAGAACTATAGAAGATCAAACTCCCAAAATTTGTCAGGGGTTGTGCGAGTGAATGTGCAAAGGAATGGTTGGAAGGAATGACAAGATGTTTCTCTTTAAGAGACTATGCTTCCACATCAAAGGAGAAAATATCAATCTTTCAATTGAGGGACAGTGCCTTAAACTTGTGGGGTAACCTAGAGAGKTAGTTGCACCTTACCCTAGACACCGTCTCATGGGAAATATTTGAGGAAAGGTTTCAGAGGAAATATTTGTTGACTTACTACGAGGAAYAACAGGTGGGAGCATTTCATGCTCTAGTTCATGGAAACAAGATCGTGGAAGAGTACGAGATCAGGTTCATGGAGTTGGTAAAATATGTCTCGTACATGGATACTGATCAACGACAAGCAGAACATTTTTGTCTATGGCTTAAACTCTAAGATGAGGACCATGGTACGGATGTGGAAACCATCATCAGTAGCGAAAGAAGTTGAAAATGAACGTTATGCAGAGGAGCATATGATCTTAAATGGAGGTATGAGATCGACCTTTCCATAACATATTGGATTCGTGGGGAAGGCCCCTAGGACCTTCTTTAGGGGAGGGGGCTCTAGGCCACCTCCTTATGGTAATAGAGTTGTAACTAGGACATTTGCTACAAGTATTTCAATGGGAGCAAGTGCAACATCCCACTCATCAAAAATGACACAGTCATGTCCACGACCTTCTCAAGGAGCAACAAGTAGGGATAGTGGCTCCAGGGGAAGGAACTCATTTCAGAGACCATCACATGGAAGTGCGCAGGTTCCACCTCGTTTTACGTGTTGGGGGTGTGGAGGACCCCATTACCAGCGTGACTGCCTAGAGTTGCAAGCAGGATTTGTGCATATAGAAGGAAAGGCCTCAGTGGGAAGAGCAAGTAGTAGCCACCGGATTTATGCAGTGGTTAATAATCGTCAGGAAGAACATCAATCCATGGTGGTGGAGTCATGAGGTATGCTAAATTATGTCAATGTTAAAATTTTATTTGATTATGGTGCTATAGATAGTTTCATTTCACCATCTACATTAGAAAAGTCTGGGTTGGCAGCCTACGAGCACGATGATTTTAAACAAGTCGAGATGTCTTCGGGGAAAAAAAAAGCAGTAGGACCTAGAGTTGATAATTGTCTAGTAGACATGGGACTGTGTACTACTAGGTTGAAGGTATACATCACTTCTCTGGGGATGTATGACCTAATCATTGGAATGGATTGGTTAGAATCCCATTGAGCTATGGTATATTGTTTCATGGAAAGGGTGATTTGTGTTGACGATGAAGGAAGGTCAGTAGAGATCCACGGTGTATGAAGGAAGGTGTCTCTACGCTTTATCGCGACCATGAAGGTTAAATGTTGCAGGAGGAAAGGGTGTCGACTATATGTAGTGGAAGAAGTCAATGAAAGGAAAGGACCCTCCTTGGATCAATACCCAGTATTGTTAGAGTTTAAGGATGTTTTTTTCGAAAGAGTTTCCAGGGTTACCAACTTACCTCCTAAGAGGGAGCTTGATTTTACCATTGAGCTAAAGCCTGGTGTAGAGACAATTTCCAAGACTCTGTATAGGATGACAGTGCCAAAAATTTTTGAGTTGCAGATGCAGTTGAAAGAACTACTCGACTTAGGGATAATAAGGCCTAGTGTCTCACCTTGGGGTGCACAAATAATTTTTGTGAAGAAGAAGGATGGTTCCTTATGACTATGTATAGATTACAACGACTTGAACCATGCTATAGTGAAAAATAGGCACCCAATGCCATGAATATATGACCTCTTTGATCAGATTAAAGGAGCAACAATGTTCTCAAAAATTGATCTACAATCAGGGTATCACCAATTAAGGATTAAGGAAGGCGATATTCCTAAAACTACATTTTGAACTCGGTTTGGGAATTACGATTTCATCGTAGTACCTTTTGGTTTGACCAATGTGACAATAGTATTCATGAGCCTCATGAATGGTGTATTTTGAAAGTACTTAGATCGCTTTGTACAAGCCTTTCTGGATAATATCCTCACTTATTCCAAGAACGAAAGAGAACATGAGGAACACTTGTGAGTGGTGTTGTCATGCCTTAGAGAGAACAAATTGTATGGAAATTTGTTGAAGTGTTCTTTCTTCCAGAAAGAAATTCACTATTTAGGTCATATCATTTCCGGTGAAGGAATCTCTATGGACCCAGAAAAGGTAAAGGCCATTATGGAATGGCTAGTGCTGAAAAATGCTCATGAGGTAAGAAGCTTCATGGGACTAGCAAGTTATTATCAAAGATTTTTGGAAGGGATCTATAAAATAGAGAAACCCATTGTCACTTTGCAACACAAGGGGTTCAGGTATGAATGGACAAAATAATTCGATAGTGAATTCATCGAGCTTAAGAGGTTACTAAGTAGTGCACCAATTCTACAAGTGTAGTATATGGAAAAAGACTTCACAATCTCCACGGATGCCACAAAGCAAAGGTTGGGGGGCGTGCTATTTAAGGATGGAAGAGTGATAGAGTATGCGTTGAGGAAGTTGAAGCAACATGAGAATCTTTACGCTACTCATGATTTTGAGTTGGAATTTGTAATGCTAGCTCTGAAAGCTTGGAGGCACTATCTAGTGGGGTGAAAGTTTGAGCTCAAAACCGAACATGAAAGTTTAAAACATCTCTTCACTCAAAGGGATCTCAATCCCAAGCAGAGGCGATGGATTGAGTTTATGAGTGAGTAAAATTTTGGAATTTCATACATCAAGGGAAAGGAAAATGGGGTCAAAGATGCCTTGAGTAGGAGACCTAAAGTCAATCTTAGGGAGCAGGTGTTGGGGAAAATCCTTGGAGATAGTTGGTATTTAAAGGTTACTTCAACCCTCTAGAGTGGGAGGCAATTAGATCAAAGTATGAATGATATAGCCTTGAAGAAGATGGACTATTAAGATATCAAGGAAGGGTGTACATCCTCAAAGGTGGGGATATTCGAAGCATCATACTGAAGGAATCCCATAGAGAACTTTATTGTGCACATTCAAGTGTGAAGAAAATGTACGCAGACATGAAGAAGATTTTCTTCTGGGTAGGCATGAAGCACGATGTAGTCCATTTCGTCACCAAGTGCCTAGAGTGTCGATAAGTGAAATTCAACCACCACCACCCGACAGGTCTCCTACAACTGCATGATGTCCCTATGTTCAAGTGGGAAGTCATTTCTATGGATTTTGTTGTGGGATTAACACTCACATCGCATAGACACAATGTCATTCTTGTGATAGTTGATAAGTTGACCAAGAGTGCTCATTTTATTCCGGTTAGAGACACTTACAATGTCATTGATGTGGCATGCATGTTTGTAAGTGAGGTCATCCATTTGCATGTGATACCCAAGAAGATAATTTTAGATAGGGAGTCCAAATTCACTTCTAGGTTTTGGACAAGTTTGCAGTCAACGTTGGGGACTCAGTTGAACTTAAGAACAACTTATCATACTGAAAAATATGGGAAAAATGAAAGAGTAAATTACGTTATGGAAGAAATTCTTAGGATGTATTTTATGGATAATCAAACCCATTGGGAGAAGTACCTACCTTTGGTAGAGTTCGCCTACAATAACAATTTTCATAGCTCCATCGGAATGCCATCCTATGAAGCTCTGTATGGAAGGCCATGAAGAACACCGTTGAGTTGGGAAAGGTTAGAAGACTAAGTGACAGCTGGGCCAAAATTGATTCAAGAGATGGAGGAACAGGTGATTCAAATTAGGCAGAGACTAAAGGAAGCACAGGATAGACAGAAAATTTATGTTGATGCACATAGGACTGACCGAATTTATAAAGTGGGAGATCAAGTTTTCATTCGTATCAGGCCTAATAAGAGTACCATTTAGTTCGGGAAGGGGAAAATGTTGTCACCTCGATTTATAGGACCGTTCAAAATCCAAGAGAGAATTGGACTCGTTGCCTATCATCTTGTAATGCCACCCCACTTTCATAAAACTCATAATGTTTTTCATGTATTTGTTCTACGACATTATGTTGCTGACGAAACCCATAAATTGAATTGGAAGGAATTGAAGGTATCGGATGCGGGAACCCTCATGGTAGAGCCATTACGCATATTGGACCATAGGGTTTGACAACTAAGGAACTGTCTGGTAGACCAAGTTAAGGTCTAGTGGGACATGTATAGTCGAGGATCTGCCACTTTGGGGGATGCCAAGACATTACGGCGAGATCATCCCTCACTTTTTTGACCACCTCGAGAATATGTTTATCGAAGGTTGGGTGTATGTAATGACACCTTTTGACTTAGACAACTAGGATTACCTCAGGCCTAATCACCTTTATTTTCTATTCATTGTGAAACTATTAATGATACACTTGAACTTTTAAGACGTGTGCAAATATATTATGTGAATGTCAATTCTATGAATGTTTAACGTTATTTGAATGATGATGAATATTATGCAATCTATTATGTGAATGTCAATTCTATGAATGTTTAACGTTATTTGAATGATGATGGATATTATGCAATCTATTATGTGAATGTCAACTCTATGAATGTTTAACATATTTGAATGATGATGAATATTATGCAATCTATTATGTGAATGTCAATTCTATGAATGTTTAACGTTATTTGAATGATGATGGATATTATGAAATCTATTATGTGAATGTCAATTCTATGAATGTTTAACATTATTTGAATGATGATGTATATTATGCAATCTATTATGAGAATTTCAATTCTATGAATGTTTAAAGTTATTTGAATTATGGGGATATTATGCAATCTATTTCTTACTTGAAAAATTTGAAATTTAAAGTTGTTGGTACGTGGATACCGAATTGACATTATGGTTGAATGCATTTGCATGATGATAATGCATAGATATGTATGAGTTTGTGTTATAGACTAATCTGCAGGTCAATGGGATATGAAATAGCCAAAGGATAATGATAATAAAATTTGATGTCGTGAACACCGACGGAGAAACCATATGGTATGAATCTTTATATGTTAAATTGTGTTGGTTCGAATGCATTTCTATGATATATGGACCAATGTAGGTTTTCAAGTGGTGAGACTGCCTAAAACTGAATATATGATGAAAAAATTGTCAGCAACACAATGCCACTATATATTCCATGGTAGGGTGTGGACCCTAGTCCTATTAGGAGGGGTGGAGGCATTTCCCACCTTGTATCCTCTAAAACCTAGAGTCATGGGAGAATGTTGTTAGCTCATGCTCCCCTAGATGTGTGATGATGATTGTCAGTTTTCTGCTGGGGAATCTTGGTCAAGAGAGTGACGCTTCCACTTATAGGTTCTATTTGGAGTTAGGTCAATATAGTTGATGCTCCAAGATAGTCCAGAAGAGGAAGGATAGGGATGGAAGACAAAAGTAAGTTAGGGAGGACTGATGGATAGAAATAGTTGAGAGTGTATGGGGATTTTTCCTTATAGTGGAATTTATTGTTTTCCCTTTTTGAAAAGAGAATATGTAAAAATGTATATTTATAATTCTTCAACTAAACTACAATGATCTAAATGAACATTGTTGTGCTAATTATTATAATTAAGGGATTTTACGAACATTTTAAATAGTTTACAATATTTTATGAAATGAATGGTCTTGTTGATTGGATTGCACACATACAAGAATTACTATAGGTGTGATAATTATTGTCATTAGTACATGCACGAGCCTTGTATGTGCTATATACGCATGCATTTCTTGCAAATGTACACTAGTATGTATAAGTTTTTTTTTTCTTACTGATAATGTTGTTTATTTGATGTGGGTGTATCGACCATGTGTCATTACCCTTGTATTGTAAATTACTCTAACTTCGGGACGAATTTTCTTGAAGGGTTGGTGTATGTAACAACCCTAATTAACTATGTAATTATCATGAATGATAAATATTAATTTAATTAATTATTAAAATATATTAATGAGTCTTTATTATTTAATAACTAAAAGGTGGGTGAAGTAATTAATGGGGGGATAACGTGATGCAGGAGCATCGCCCACGTCAAGCAAGCCAACACAAATCTCTTTTTGAAAGCACCTTGATATTGTTGCGCAAACATTAATGTGTGGATTTAATGGAGCACACTTTGTGTATTGTAATGGACCTTGAGCGGATAGCTCACGTCCTTGGGTAGATGAGGCATTTAATAGATTTAATGTTGGTAGATAGGAATTTAATTTAGATTTGATAGCTTTAGAGATCGAGAGGGAAACAGGATATAGACACCCTCCTTTGTACATTGTAACATTAGCCAAAGAAGCATTATAAAGAGAAGAGCATACAGAGAAGTGTATGAAGAACACTCATGTATAGACATTGAATTAATAGAAAAGCTTTGATTAAATTCCATGGACTGTGTTACCCTCTATGCATTGATGTTATTATGCTCATGAATGTTTTCTTCTTGTCATACATTTGCTTTTATATGCTGTGTATGTGATTTCATGGTTGAATTGAAGTCAGTGAGAACAAGGAGTTAGTTTCAATTGTTTCTCTATCCTGAACCAAAGAATTCCTGCAAGGAGTGCAGTCGAATCATCCGCAAGGAGTGCGTTGACAACAGGGTTCAAGTAGAGAGAACTTTTGTTCTAAGTTCCAGAAGTGCAGGTTTGGCACCAGAGCCGTACAAGGCGTGTGCAGGCTAGATGAAGACTCAGAGTTACGATTCTGAGAAAAGGAGATCGAAGATTTCTGCTGCAGGAGTGCGCAGGATCGAAGGCTTAAACACTTAGTCGTGTTTGAAGATCTGTTGCAAGGAGTGCGTACAAGGAGCTTCCGAAAGGGACTCGAAGCTGTGAGAAAATCTCAGGAAGGATAGGCCTTTGAGTTTGTCGAAGGACAAGTAAGAAAGTTGTGCCTTCAAGGTTACAAGAAACACCGTAGGGTTGTGTGCAAGGTGACGAGTTTTGTGGAGGAACGACTCGTCTTTTCCTGGATTTGATAGGGAATAAATGGATGGACGAAATTCTCCGAGGAGATTTCGCGAACCTCTAAGGGTCGTTGGATCTTGCGGAGGTGCAAGAAGGCTATAGTGCAAGAGCGGAAGAAGTTCAAAGCTCGGGAGAGTAGGAGCGTCGATCGGGATCACGAGGAGTGTTGGTGCTACTCGTGGATCGGCAAATCGGGAGTTCATGAGGTAAGACTCCAACTTTACACAACGGAAGTCGCGAGAAGGTGAGGTGCGACATTTCGAAAGCCACGTAAGCAGTGTGGGCCACAGGTGACAGCGGAATATAGGTGGCATAAACCATCGGAGGTTCGACATCTCGTGCATCGGGAGTCAACGAGGAGATTATTTGTCCGCGGGAGTAGCGAAGACGCGAAGTAGCGATATCTCGAGCATCAGAACCTCAGGCATCGGGAGTCGAGGTAGGAGACGTTTTGAGCTCGCGAGTGGCGAGGTCGCGAGGAAGCGAGATCACGAGTTCGGTCTTTCAGCATCTCGTGTATCGGAGTTAGGAGAACCGAGCACTTGGTACAGCGAGGGGCAAGATCGTGATAGAGCGAAGTCCGATAAGGAAAGAACAAAGTCAGCGTTGACTGGCGCATCGGGTCTCGGGGATTCGAGAGCCCAATTGATCAATAGAGAACTTGCGAAGTGCGAAGTTCCAATCCTCCAATAAGTAAGTAGAGATGATCGCGAGAAGAGATATATGGGTAGATATTTCCCGATAGGGAAATAGAAGAACACTTACGTTCTTCAGGCCATGAGGAAAAGAAGGTCTTGGAGGAGGCGAACGTGCTCCGAGGAGTGCAGTTGCGTCAGTTGTGGTATCAGAGCAGGAATTATTTGCTTTCCGTAGCAGAGAAGAAGATACATCATGCCGCCGAGAAGAGAGAGACAGTCACTAGACCCAGAAGACAGGGAGGTGCGAAGAAGAGGCAGGCCGGCAGGGAATCCAGAAATGGAGCGGCAGATGAGAGATCTCCGAGCAAGGCTCGAGGAGATGGAGACATCACAAAGACGCAGAGTTGGTGCTGGAGATATTAGCGATTCCGAAGTTGAAGAGGAAGCTAGACATGCAGAAGAGGTCACAACAGAAGATGCATCAACCAAGCGGTTGATCAAAGCCATCGCAAGGATGGGTGCGAAGGCGAAAATGGACATTCCAGTCTATGAGGGGAATCTGGATGCAGAGGAGCTGCTAGATTGGATTAGA
>SNQJ01S0061467.1:79280-98023 GCA_010110895.2 Picea sitchensis | reverse complement strand
TCATTTTAGGGAAAGTTATTAAAAGCATGTAGGGGATCTAGGAACACCTAGGAGTAAATTTAGGAGCGAATCTAGGTGGGTGAGGGATTTGAGACATTTAATAAATTAAAGAAAATATTTAGTGGAGAAAAGAGGGGGATGGACAACACTTGTGCGATGGAGAAATTTTGGAATATTTTATTAAAACTCAATTTTAAAAATGTGAATTTAGGAAAGTTGGTGGGTCTCAAAATTCTATAAAAGAAAATGGAAAGGAGGAAGAAGGGGATCGGTTGTTAGCGTAACGTTACGCTGCCAGATTGTGACTTGACTGATTGCTTGTGAGGAGTTGGGATTTTCCAGCTCGGTTAGGAGTGGTAGCTCGGCCTTGCGAGGCGAGCTGGGAAGCTAGACTACCATCTGGATAGCATGTGGCCCCTTTGCGTCTCGTGGGGCTAAGGGGGAAGTAGAGTACCCCTAGCGTTTGGCTGGGAGGTACCGGTGAGGTCTCTACGGTTGGCGAGCGGGAGAGGCACGGAGCGCGGGACGCGACACGGTGCGCAGGACGTCTTCCGAAGAAGGCGAAAGGCAACGGTATGATTTTTATTTTTGGTAGAATAGAATGCATTAGGATGCCTGGTTGATCTGCATGTGTAATGGAAATCTAGATGGATGAATTTTAACTTTAATGGGCTTGGGTTTTGTTGGACTTAATGGATTTTTCTTCTTACTTATTCCGGTACAATTTTCGGTATTTAACTCTGCCACAAAATTTTAGTGTTTCAGCTTGACTAACCTCCTAGCCTGGTAATCATCCTTTCCTCTCTATCCCTGAATGGAAAATTTCACTAAGTAATGTCCTATTGTAAAACTTGAGTCTGCCTAGACGCTTTGTTTGGGAAGCGTTTTTATTTTTATTTTTTTTTGTTTTTGACCATAGTAGTTTTGTTTAATACATGACAGCCTCACCCCTTAACTACTGTGCATTTCATCGGTGTCGCGGGCAGCATGATCCTCTCTGCTCCACACCTTACTTATCTTTTGACTGTTGATTCATTCATTTAATTAATTAGCGGATGCATAATTCCTTATTTCAGAAAGCATTCATATATGTAACCCAGCGAATGCTTAAATATTTTTAGAAGTAATTATATATTCCAGCGAACCTCATGTTGATACCTGGTTCTAGATGTTAGGACAACGATTTCCGAAAGCATCATTCAGGATTAATCCCTGTGTTTACACAACGTTGTCATTTCACTCCTTCGAATGTATTTTAGTATCAGTAATGGCAATGGCTTACTCCTGACAGCAAAACGAAGTAATAACACTGGTTTTTACAGCAATAGCTTGAACTTAAACGATTGTCTACAATTTCTTGGCCCCACACCCGAGTTTACCCAGCATTCGCCACACCAATTTGGAGCTATGCTTTACAATTGTTGTGATTGTTTCTTTTTTTTTAACTGCGAAGGTCTTACTTGCGAGACTGCCATTCCACATTTTTGGTGTGAATGCGTTTAACTCAATGTGCACTGTTACAGCAAGTCATGCTCATGTCTAAGTATTCGCAATTGAGAAGATTAACGAATGTTCTACTCCTGAGCCTTAAACATAATCCCGGGCGACCTCCTCGTAGACCGTAAACTTTTCTCTTATGTCTGAGCTTACCTTCTGAAGTCCAGGCAATCTAAACTTAAGTCTGAGCGAGATGATTGCAGATGGCGTGGGAGGTTGAAGCGCTCCAGAGAATTTAATTTTAGCACTGTGATTACTGTGCTGGCCTTACCTGTGTCCCACTGGCAGTTGTTTATAAAAAAAAAACTTATATCTCGTAGGTTGCGTTCCATCCCTTCTTCTGACAGCGTCTACCCATGCATCCCATGCCCTCACCTACCTTCGGTTTACCTGGCTGAGAAAGTCTTTAACGCCCTTCCTTTTGATTGCCTTATTATTTCTTTTCTTCCTTTAAACACATGTCATTGCCGTACCTAATACCGGAAACTGGACCTTATAGCGCCGGCTTCATCGCTCCTGATTTACTTTAATGGCAGCAGAATTAGCCTTTTGACTGTGTTGTGATGGTTAAATTAAATTGGATAATCCCAATAGAATTTAAGGAGAGGTTTCATATTACAGCTGTCCTTGTTTTCGAATATTTTATTCTGAAAAAGTTTTGTTTCCTTTTATAAATCTTGATATTATATATTCTAGTGAATGTAATGGACTACAAATATAAAATGCCATATTAAAATGTAGTGTTAATATTGTTTTATGGAAAGTTTTGTTGTAATGTGACTTGTTGTTATTTAAATGGCAAATGTAAACTGCAATATAAAGTGCCATATTAAATTGCAGTATTAATATTGTTTTATGGAAAGTTTTGCTATAATGTGACTTGTTGTTATTAAATGGCAAATGTAAACTGCAATATAAAATGCCATATTAAAATGCAGTATTAATATTGTTTTATGGAAAGTTTTGTTGTAGTGGACTTTGTTGTTATCTTAGCTGGCAAGAATTATGGCAAATATAAAAGGCAATAAAATATTGTTTTATGGTAAGTTGTCGTAAATTTTGTATGGATAACATACCAGTAGTGAGGAGATAGATGTTGTATTACAAGGTAAGGATGATATAATGTGAGGTTGTGTGGTATTGTCATTGAAATTTTAGGGTTTGATGGCATACAAGATGAAATGGGATTATCAATTATTTGCGGAATACAGTAAAGGAAATGTATTGCAGATATTGTTTCAGGTTAATGTTGTTAGAATTGTTGGATTGTAAACTCAAAAACAAAAGTGTATTGTTGAGGAAATAAGCGCGATCAGTTGTTATGAGATGTAAATGAGGGATAACAATCAATTGAATTTTCCTAATGTCCAAGGGGTTGATAGAGTAACACTTCGATTAATGAAATTTAAATAGAAAATTGGTCAGTGATTAATACCATTTGGGTCGTAGATCATGCCTTGTCTTAACCATGTGTGGTCGTAGTCGGAGCCCTTCCGTTTGCGTCTTCCGTAGAGGACGTGGTCATTCTTTTAATCCTTGATTGTACTCATTGATAAGCGTTTAGTTGCTTGGTCTGCTTGTGTCGGGCGGGATGTAGACACCTCCTTGTAGCCCTTGTATATGAGTCTGTGTGTGTGATTATTTTCTGTGTAAAGAATCCAGTGCCGTATCAAGAGTCTCGAGCCCTTTAAAGGCAGGGTTTCCACTCTTGCGACACACTTGATGGGGATTACTAGTTTCTGCCTGAGTAGTCGGCCAGGAGCCTATCTGACCTTCTCTCTCTCCGGAGTAGAGAACTGAGATTAAACGCCCTGCTTTCCTGTGCAGAAATAGTAAAATCTACTACTATGGATTCTTCCTTCGGTGTTCATACTGTGCATAACCCAGTATGTTGTTAAATGCTTGCAGTTACTTGTTGTGCACCTTATGTCTATGGTCGTTCATGCTTGCAGTTACTTTTTGTGCGCCTTATGTCTATGGTCGTTAATGCTTGCAATTACTTGTTGTGCGCCTTATGTCTTCTTGTTGTGATCATCGTGGCTGTGTCTTGTTAGTCGCCAGGTGGCAATGTAGAGTCAAGTGTGTCTGTTCCTATTTACACAAGCGCACACACCTTAAACAAAAAAAATAAATTCACATGTTAAATATTTTTTGTCGTAACGAGGGGGTTTGTTACATCTATAGTTTGTCTGTGGAAAGCGAAAAAAACACTTTTTAGGGCCCCAAAACGGCCCTGGAAGTACAGAAACATGTACTGATGTGAAATCTTCCAAAATAAGCCAGTTGGATTAGGTGGGAGGCCAGCAATATCCATATGAAAGTTGTTTAGGGATACAGAGAACCTCTAAAGTGTAGAACTCACAATCACAAAGAATTATAGAAGAATGTGCTAAACTAAAAAATTTCAAAAGGAGCTAGATGGAATAGGTGGGTGGTCACCAATATCCCCCTTAGGAAGCAATGGTCTCCATTGCATCAAGTTTCCCCATTAGGTGAGGAAATTTCTGCATAATTTTCCTCTAGGTGAGCCATTTTCCTTGGTGTAAGAGATGCCCTTCCTTGACAACCCGATAAAGTTGGATCCTTTGTTGGCGAGTTCCCTTGACATGCATGTCCATTATATAATCACTAGATATGTATTCCATGGAGACAACATTGAGATATGTTGGTGTCAACTATTCTGCAATCTTTGATGTGTCCAATAATGGTGAAAAATATGGTCGGAGGGGGTCCACATTGAACGCTAGGTGAAATCCAAGGAAGGGTGGAGTGTTGAGATAAAACGCATTGTCTCACAAAGCCTTGGTGATAGTGTAAGGTCTATAATGAAGTGGAAGAAGCTTCCAACGGGGCCCTCTAAGAATTTATTTCTGCAAATGTAACCAGACCTTGTATCCCACCTGAAACTTGTGCAATACCGAGTGTTGATCATGGCATTGCTTTTACTTAGCATTGTCCTTTTGGAAAATATCATGGAATTGTTGGTGGATCTCTTGAATATGCTCAATGAATCGGGTTCCTTTGTCATTATGAGACTAAATATGGGAATATTCTATCTATTTGGTTGCAAGAGGTAGTTCAAAATCAATGGGAACCAAGGGTTGGAATTCCAACCCCACCTGAAATGGGCTATAGATGGTGGAGCTCTAGAGAGGTTGGTTGTAGCGGTGCTGAAGATAGGGAAGACTCTCATCTGATGTATGAAGATGCTTAGAGCTATACATGAGTAGGATGTGCACAATCATTCAATTGATGACCTTTGTATAGCCATCAATTTGAGGGTGGAAGGAAATGTATTTAGTGAGCTTGGTGTCCAACAATAACCAGAGACTCGAACAAAATGTGCTAAGGAACCTGCTATCTCGATCGGAGATTATGGTTTGTGGTATCCCAAAATGGACCCACACTCATTCGATGAAGAGCTTGATAGTATATGTCGTAGTGATGCTCTTCTTGTAGGCTATGGGAATGGCCATTTTTGAAAATATGTCAACCACCACAAAAGAGTTGGTGAAGGGTCTCAATACATCATCCATCAACCTCATGAAATTTGTTGGTGCATTTGTTAGTCCAAAGGGCATGACCAGTCATTTGAGGATACCTTCTTTAGACTTGAATTTTGTCTTCCATACATAATTCAGTTCAATAGGAACGTGGTGGTAGCCAAACTTTAGGTTAATCTTGTTGAATAAATTTGTCCCCTTCAGTTGGTCAAGAAGGTCATTAATTTAGGGAATTCCGTACTTCTTCCTAACTGTGATCTTGTTTAATGCTCTATAATCAATGTAGACCTTCCAGGTCCCCTCTTTCTTTTTCACCAGTACAATCGAGATTCTACAAGGGGAGGATATGGGTCTAATATTCCCCTTTTGAAGAACCTCTTGATATGAAACTTGATTCCGTCATTTTCCATCAACGAGTGACGATAAACTGGTCCATTAGGTAGAGGTACATAGGGGGTTAGATCAATTGGATTCTTGACTTGGAAGTGCATCGATACCCTAGTGGGTGAGGAGACGATGTCCTTGTAATCTTCCATGATTTCATTCACTTCCTTCTGCTACAAATAGAGGCTATGTGTATAGGTCATGGATGTGGCGACGACCTTTTACTTACTATGAGCATGGATCACAAGGAAGATGAAATTCCAGGTCTCTGAAATGACCTTACTACATTTCTTAGCAGAGATTAAATAAATAGCGGTAGGTGGTGCTACCTCTGGTATCATGTACAATTGTCTACCCAAAGTAATAATAACACTGCGAGGTCTAGACTCATACAAAACATGTTGTTTCCACA
Source organism: Picea sitchensis (assembly GCA_010110895.2). Lineage (NCBI taxonomy): Eukaryota > Viridiplantae > Streptophyta > Pinopsida > Pinales > Pinaceae > Picea > Picea sitchensis. The sequence continues at coordinate 92,227 of SNQJ01S0061467.1, read as the reverse complement.
AATATGGTTGTCCTAAAATAACATAACAAACTTGAAGGGGAGAAATATCACAAAATACCTCATTTTTGAAGGGCTTGATGCCATAGGGAAGATGAAATTGTTTGCTGACACATAGATCTTTTCCTTGGAGAAGCCAACATATGGTGTATGGATGTGGGTGTTGTGTCATTGGCAGGTCCAACTGCTTGATGAACTTTGTTGACATCAAGTTCTTTTGAGTGTAGCTATCGACAATGAAATGAAGTAGAGCCCACTTTACCCACATCTATGAGTGAAATAGGCATTCCTCTTCCTCTAGTTAGTTTGTTTTTCTTCGCTGGACTTTGGTGGTAGAGACAGTGGCACTGGATTCGACAACGATAATCCACTTCCCTCCTTCTTGATTTGATTTGGATTCATAATATTCCTTTGACTCAAAATCTTTTATCTTAGCCACCAGTGATTGCTTGGAGTGACATTATTCAGTATTTTGCCAAGGGATTTTATAGTATTCACACCACTTCGCGAGTCCTTCTTCAGATTCTACCCTTCTTGTGTTGCGACTTGGACTGGTTTTCTTGAGAGTGGTCATATTTTCTCTATCCCTTATTTTATGGGTTGGGGTAGACTTTTCCCTACTTTGGCTGTGAGGAGTTTTCATATCTGAACGCTCGCCTCTTCTTCTTAACTTTCTACTTGATCTTGATAGCATATCTATAATCCATACCCAATGATGTGATGTCCAAAAAATCTATTTATGTTTGAATGTATCTATGTATACAAGAATGATATTTTAGAACTAGATGTCATTCAGAGTCTTTGATACCCAATTTGTTTCATAGCGTATGGAAAATATTGGTGAAATATGGTATTGTCTGGTCCCTTTCCTAATGAAGGGTGGTCCATCTTGTGTACTAGTCCCCGTAGCTTGCAATAGGGTAGTAATGTTATTTAATGGCATCCCTAAAGGAATCCCATGTGAGGGCTACTATAAATGTTTTATATTCCACTATGGCCCTTTTCTTATGGTAAGTATCCCACCAGTCCTTAACATGGGGGGCGACCTTCAGGAGTGAAAAAGTAATATTTTCCCTATCCGAAAAATTGTTTTCTGAAAAAGACCCTTCGAGCAGATTAAAGAATTTAACTATGTCATTCACATGTATCCGTCCTTCAAATAATGGAATATCAAAATTTGATTGTACCTTAAAGGGGGTTACATGGTCACTTGATGAATATATGTCTCCTATGTGCAACTGTCGAAGGATCTATGCAAGAATTGTCCATCATTTCATTCGCTTTTTGTGCAAGGGATTCCCTCTGAAACATTTTTAAAGTATCTCCTACTCCATCATGTTTCCTTTCGTCTCCCATGGGTTATTGAGACTCCAGTATTGGCCAATATTTTAAAGGTTTAGAGTGTATTGTACCGATATTTTAAAGGTTTAAGTCCCAACTTATTGTACCCAGATATTATTAGGGACATGCACGAAGAAAAATAAATGAAGAGAAGACCGCTTTGATACCACTGATTTGTATTTATGAGAGGAGAAAAATGAATAACAGACTGAATACAATGTCACAAATATATGGAGAACAAAAACACATATCTAGTGAACAATAACCTCTATTGAATAAATAAAATGGTATGAAACTGTAAAACTACAGAACTTAAAACAACTTTCTTGAATGGTGGTAGCTATCTCTAAGAAGATATGTGGTTGCTATGTGAATTCATCTGAGAAAAAATATTACAATGAGGCTCCAGAGGCCTTTTTAACATTACTCATGAATGAAAAAACCCTAGAAGACCAAAAACATAACCCTAGGATATGAAATGCCAAAAGTTATGTGGGCCTCGATGGATAAGTTGGTACATCAACTTCCCGGTGTCGTAAATTTTTCATACAACCTCCATTTTAGGTGCATGATAGCCCATTGGAAAGGTATTTTTGATAAATTCACATTATGGGATCAAATTTGACATAGTATATAGTTTGATTATGGAAAGACAATTTAAAACATTGTTTAGGGCCCAAAAGTGGCCCTTGAAGTATAGAAAGATGTATTGACATGAAATCTTCCAAAATTAGTCATTTGTATTAGGTGGAAGGCCACCAATATCCATATGGTAGCTGTATAGGGATTTAGACAACCCAAAAAGTGTAGAACCCACAATTTTAAATAATTACAGAAGAACATACTGAACTAAAAATTGTCAAAAGGAACCAGTTGGAATAGGTGTGCGGCCACCAATATCCACCTCGATCAATCCTCCCCCCTTAGGAAGAATTGGTCTCCATTGCATTGATTTCCCCCATCAGGTGCGAAATTGTTTGTTGAATTTGGCCCTGTGTGAGCCATTTTCCTTTTTGTTGGAGTTGCCATGCCTTAACAACATGATAAGGATGGATCCTCTGCTAGTGAGTTCCCTTGAGCTATGTATCCACTATGTGATCAGTGAATGCCCATTCTATGCAATTAGGGTTGATCTATAATGGTGTCAATTGTTTTTCGATCTCTGAGGTTTCCAATATAGTTTAAAATATGGCCAAAGGAGGTCCACATTGAACACTGGGTGCAATCCAAGGAAGGGGGGAGTGTTGAGATCAAAAGCATTGTCTCTCATAGCAAAGTCAACAGATATTTTGATGTGGCCCTGTAAGGATTTATTTCTGCAAATGTAACCAGGCGTTGTCTCCCACCTAAAATTTGTGTGCTACCTGATGTTGATCATGGAACTTATTGTACTTAGAATTGGATTTCTACAGAATCAGATGGATCTGTTGGTAGAAGTGTTGAATCTTCTCAATGAATCTCATGGATTTGTCAACATCGGACCGAACATGGGAATATTTTGTCTTTGTGGTTGCAATAGGTAGTGCAACATCAATGGGATCCAAGGGTTGGAATCCCAACCCCACCTAAAATGGGCTATGCCCAGTGGAGCTATGGAGAGCCTTGTTGTAGTTGTGTTGAACATAGGAAATATTCTTGTTGGGATAAATATATGCACTATTAATTCCCACATTTAATTATCAATCGGGGCTCGTAAGATTTGAGGTGCAGGTGCAGAAAACGCAAGATTAAAGCCTAGTCTAGTCTAATATAAAGTCGAAAAAACAATCTTCAAACCCACACTGCAACAAATTAACACTAAGGATTCATCACTGGGACACAGGAATACTTAGTGCTATAAAGGATTAGATCATAGTATTTCATGCACTTAGGGTGATGTTTATGTGATTAGTTGTGGGTAGCTTAATTAAATTTATTTTCCTTGAATGGGTTCCAATAGTGGTTAGCTAAGCTACAAGAAAACTAAATCAAAGAAAACTAGATTAAAATATTATGAAGACAATCTGAAAATGACTTGTAAACAAATGAAACTAAAACTCCAAGACAATTCTTCAAATGGATACAACAACAATGATGGAATATACCTAATGGAATAATGGATCTACCAAATGAATGAAAATATGTAACAATGATCTATATAAAGAGGAATAGATGGAAGGAAATGCACTATGTGTTTTATGTGTTCAATGGATTGTAGATGTGATAAAATCTTCTAATTAATTCCAAGAAAAAAAGTTTACAGTGAAAGTAGAGGAATATAAGAAGAATGGTTTAAAATCTTTTTGTTTTATATATTATTGGACCAATGAGAACAATTCACAAAGAATTATTGAGATCTAGAATGGAAATGATCTACCTCTGTAACCAATCTCAGAACAACTCAGATATGGGCACAGTCGATTAGAGAGGGTTTATGTTTATGGATGTAATGTTGGGTATGATGGAATTGAGTTCTTGTGAATGTAAGTTGATGTATGGTTTAATCGATTTGTATGAAGAAAATGGAGGCATGGTTATGAGAGAGAATAGAAATGGGATAGAAACGAATTGGAAGAGGGAATCATTGTCAAAGTGTAGTGAGTTTGGAAAAATGACATGGTTGTAAGTTGCAATGATGATTTGAGACATGCAATCAGTAGAAACATAATATTTAGAACAAATATATGAAACCTGATGTGAAGGTGCATGGAGACATAATTTGGGGTGATCTTGAACATGTACTCATACTCTGAAATCAAATTGCACATACTGTTGGAAATAAGTGTGTTAGAACCTAATAATCATAAAACAGAGCAGCAAAAGAAGGAAGTGATAAATACAATGGAAGAGATGGAACATTATTGAATACACTTGAAGAATCAATCATGAGTATTTAATGAACTTGAATTCATAAAACTAAATCAAATTGCAATCACACAAAGGATGAATTGAAATTAAAATGTAAGTAAGATAGAAATGCAATTAACTAAATCCTAATTACTATGCAAATTAAATAATAAACAAGACCAACACATACCAGGTTGAGGGGGCCCTACCTCACCTAGCATGTGTGGCTAGAGAGGCTTAAAGAACCAAGTAGTAATCACGCTCAATGACTCATAACATCAACACTTCCTTATTCAATTCAAATTCACAAGTTTACAACACCTTTCTTATGGATCCAAATCTCTCCATATGAGAACATAGTAACACAATGGTGATAATCATTCTTCCTTTTACCTCAATCTCATGAGGATTATTTATACATGAAGAATCATTGAGGAGTGCATGGGACCAAATCCCAAATCTCTAATTTCAAAATTTACAATTTTAGATAAAATCCTCAAAAATTTGGGTTCTATTGCAATTTGGGCAGATTCGAGTTAGGCCCCCAACCATATCTTCCAAAAAAATTCTAATTTTGGAAAAATGCATGCGCTTTACTCAATTTTCCATATTCTAGACAAAACCCATTTCGTAGAATTTCTAGATCTGATTCCATCTACATGGAAATCGAGGCGCAAGTTGGCAGTTTTAGATTTTTGCTAATTTTATCATAATCATTCCCCCTCAGCTGGAGGTCCACACATGTGATATGGGTGAATTATTCCACACTACTATGCATGTAAAAGTCTCTCTGGAAAAAACCCATGTCCCCTATTTTCCTCTATAAGCTTTCCAAAATTTCTAATTATTTCTAGTATCGGATTGTTGTTGATGTTGGTACCGGATGACCTAGAGAATTCTGGTATCGGATGGTTTCTGAAACATTCTAGTATTGGATGTGTTGAATTGCGAGTACCAAATGAAATGGAGTGTGATTACTAGATGACATGGACTGTGAGCACGGGATGACTTGTAGAACCTTCTGGTACCAGATGACTTGAAGTACCGGATGACCTGCAATGCGGGTACTGGAACAGGAACAATATAGGTACCGGAACATGGACAATACATATATCGAAACCTGAACAATACAGAACATGTCTCTTGGACATAGAAACATAGGATTACACCATCATCAACAAAACTATTGTATAATCATCCTTTTAATCACTAAAAATATGGAAATTTGTGTATTAACCACATAGGATGAATAACAAGAGATAATGGAGATTTATGGTGTAATTAGGGATATATTAGTGAAAAAATGTGGGGAGAAGGTGTAATTATAAGTGTGTTTGTATGGTAGAAAATATGACAAAACTGGAGCTCAACACACCCCCAAACCCAAGGATTTGCATGTCCTAATGTAAACAAGGTGAAAAAATTATGATACTCTACTTATATATTTATATGACATTGTTTCTTTTGTATAGGTGTTAGTTCTCATGGAATGACACTTTGGAAACTGCCACAAATTGATTTCAAACATAGAAACAAAATTATCATAAAAATGGAGGACAAGCAGTGGATGAGGTATCAGAGTGATGGTGAATGGTGTGCATATGGTGGTTGTATGAACTTGGACATCAATTTTAAGACCAATATTTACTTTGTGGTTCTTTGCTTGGATAGGAACCAATGACTTCATCCTCTTTGAGATGGCTTAAGAATTCTTTATTATGTACGAAGAGAAGAAGCTATAGATGTTTATTTGTATTTGTATACCACATATTTCCTTTTGATTACTTGGTCTTATCATCAAAGTATATTTTTCATTATGAAAAGTGGAGGGTTTACTGAGTAGTTGTGATAATTCATAGTGGAGTATGGAGTGGGTAATAGTGGTTATCCATCGTGTTTTCCAATTTTTTAGTAAATTAAAAAGATTTGTACCAGTTTTACCTCAAGTTACTCTTGCTTTGAATTCTAATGCATGTTGAAGTGTAAACTATGCAGAACAGGATGAAATGTCTATAAAATCATGATGTAGACTGTTGAAATTTGGAGATGAAGTGAAGCAAGGTTGAGAACTAATGGATATATAGGAGAGACTTGATGAATGTTGATCGACTAAGATTCCTTATGTCTCTCTCTCTCACCCCCAAACCCGCTATTTTGCATGTCCTCATGCAAACTCTCATTAACACATAAAATTTATGAAAGATGAAAGTGGACTATGTGGAATCGGTGCATGTTGACTGAAGGAGAGAAATGAAGTATGCTAGAGCTGAGAGCTGCTGAAAATATCCTGCAAAAATTACCCTCAAAAAAGATTTAAATTTATGTACTATTGGTACAGGAACCTACTGGTTCGTATATCAGCAGTACCAGAACAAAAAAATCTAAAATAACTAAACCAATACTATTATTACAAGAGAAGAAATATACATTGATTCCATGCTTAAAGAAACAACCAAAAATTAAACTGTATTCATGCTTGTAAATTCAGAAATGAAATTTAGTTTAAAATATTACAAGCATAAAGGAAATTTCTAAATTACTTATTACATACGATTTCATCAATCATTAACATTTGTATGCTCAAGAAACCATGTAAATTATGATGGGGAATTTTTCCTCTTATCCTTAAACAAGAGAACATGAGGAGATATGTGGTCTTTAATAAATGAGAAACCGATAGGAAACCAATCATCCCTATTTAATTTCTCAAAGAATCTATGTCATTCAAGTGATATTGATAAAGTTTGCACTTGAGTGTATTAGACTCCTACACTTATAGGTCCCACCTCTAGGAAAATGACATCCTAGGTATGAATGATGGGGTCTTAAGACCATCTTACAGATATTCTCAAATCACAATTAGATGAGGTTCATTATCCTTTTGTTCAAAACTATGCATGCTTCTTCTTAATGATTTACACAAGTATAGTTTTCATATAGACAAATATAGATTAGGCATAATGAAAGCCATCAAAATCAGAACCCATTGCTAGCAAGACTGTTTAGTACTCCGATGGAGTAATTTTGATATCTAAGAAATTTCCTTCCCAGGAAGAATGCCCCATTGCCCACGAGCTTGTTTAGTACCCTCATGGGKTTGCCTAGTTATACCACAGGCCGGTACCCACTGTCAACAGACCTATTAAGTATCCCGACGGGTTAGCCTCTTACACCCATTTTCCATCAAATTGTCTTGTCCCAATATGTACCCTTAAGATAAAATTTATAGATTGCTTTCGCATGGGTGAATGGGGGATCATCTTTGAAAACCTTTTTATAGGATGGGATGGTATTGGGTTGGATGATATTTTATAGATTGCCCATAAAATATTGTTCATATGAAAAATAGACTTATGTATCAAGATTAGTCGAAAGACATATGATGGTCAAGTTTACTTAATGTGTGGTGGATGAGGCCATGAGAGAATGACCTAAAGGTGTCTATAGTCCCCAAGTTCATCTTCTCCATATAATATTGTGTTGCCTCACAAGTAGAAGTTTCATTCATTCTCATGCTACTATTTGATAAGAATGCTTAAATAACAAGTTATGATAGGAAACTAGGATGTACAAGTTACCTATGGGTATCATTATGCAGACCTTAAATATTTTGTAAATCCCCATAACATTTTAAAGATTAGGCTTATGAGCAATTGTTATTATTAATAGTCAGAAATCTGTAGGTAATAAGAAGAAGAAATATCTTAAGTTGTTTTGTTTTTTGATGTTAGAACACCAATATTATCTTCATCTCATTTCATTTATTTGAAAATAAACATGAAAATATGTTGCATTTATTTAGAACTAGGTTAACCAACATGCAAATTTTACTCTATCCTATCTAAGAACAAGAAATTAAATTTCACGTGAAAGAATATTTCGAATGTAACCATGTGTGTAACAAGTGTAGAAATACATTCATACTTGGGTTTGAAAGATAAGCTTTAACGTATACCAGAATATGAAGAACCATCTGCTTTGATGATGATGTGAAGAGTTGTTGAAGAAGAGAGTGGTGCTTCAATCTTGTTGTTGTATAGAACCAATGTTTATTGTAATCTTCATGTTCTTGGTTCAGTTCCTCATTTATACCACTCTGCATGTCTCCCTCTATCATGCCACGCAGATCATATTCTTTCAGATGGTTTGTCTCCTAGATGCATACTGGATCTAATGATATGCATGTCAAGAACTCCTGGATCTAACGATATGCATACTGGATCGAATGTGGTCCATGATTCTTTAGTCTCTCCTATAGGTTGGAAAGAGTGATTACAAAAGGCTTTTAGATCTTATTGTGGATGTAGCTCATGGAACTCTTCTTCTTCTATCACTTTCGGAGAGGCAAATAGGTTATTGACTGTTGTCAAGATTTTCTCTTCCTAAGAGGCAGAGATTCCAATTACTGCTAGGATTTGAGAGAGTTATGTTAAACTCTTGATAATATTTGAGTTCTTGTTGTTGGTTGATGTGTCCTATTTCACACATGGATTAGTGTAGAGGGGGGTTTTTACAGTGCCCAAAAACTTTTTTAAAAACCATAAAGAAATAAAAAGAAGAAAACTAAAAGAATAATGTAAGAAAATCAATTATATACTCAAAGCCCCACTGTGCTAATAGGACCCTACTGTCACCAAGTTATATGTTCACACAAGTTAGCTTCTCCTCTCATATATATAAAAAATGGCTAATGCTAATAAAACAAAAATTCTAACTACTGAAAGGAAGATGACAACCTAACTTTCGAGTAACCCCACTAAAGTGGATGCATGGGCTTTTCCCTCATGTCTTACTGTATTCTCTCTGCCCTTGGGTCGTCCTTAAAATAACACCACACTTGCATGAAATTAAACATGCTCTACATGAAAAGAAACACACATGCATGAAAGGAACATTCAAGGCTTTGTAGAAATAAAAACAACCTACCTATGCTCTAAACCCTTTAGCACCTCCTTGACAATGGAGCCAAAATGTTGGGGCTAAATATATGCACTATTAATTATCACGTTTAATTATCAACCGGGGCTTGTAAGATTCGAGGTGCAGGCATAGGAAACACAGGATTAAATCCTAGTCTAGCCTAATCTAAAGTCGGAAAAACAATCCTCAAACCCACACTACAACAAATTAACACTAAGGATTCATCACTGGGACATAGGAATACTTAGTGCTATAAAGGCTTAGATCATAGTATTTCATGCACTCAGGGTGATGTTTGTGTGATTAATTGTGGGTAGCTTACTTAAGTTTCTTGTCCTTCAATGGGTTCCAGTAGTGGTTAGCTAAGCTACAAGAAAACTAAATCAAAGAAAACTATATTAAAAGATTATGAAGACAATCTGGAAATGACTTGTAAACAAATGAAACTAAAACTCCAAGACAATTCTTCAAACGGATACAACAACAATGATGAAATATACCTAACGGAATTATGGATCTACCGAATGAATTAAAATATGTAACAATGATCTATATAAAGAGGAATAGATGGAAGGAAATGCACTCTGTATTTCCTATGTTCAATGGATTGCAGATGTGATAAAATATTCTAATTAATTCCAAGAACAAAATTTTAGAGTGAAAGTAGAGGAATATAAGAAGAATGGTTTTAAATCTTTGTGTTTTATATATTATTGGACTAATGAGAACAATTCACAAAGAATTATTGAGATCTAGAATGGAAATGATCTACCTCTGTAACCAATCTCGAAACAACTCACATCTGGGTGCAATTGATTAGAGAGGGTTTATGTTTATGTATGTAATGTTGGGTATGATGGAATTGAGTTCTTGTGAATGAAATTTGATGTATGGTTTAATCGATTTCTATGAATAAAATGAAGGTGTGGTTATGAAAGAGAATAGCAATGAGATAGCAATGAATTGGAAGAGGGAATCATGGTCAGAGTGTAGTGAGTTTGGAAAAATGACATGGTTGTAAGTTGCAATGATGATTTGATAAATGCAATCAGTAGAAACAAAATATTTAGAATAGATATATGAAACCCAATGTGAAGGTGCGTGGAGACATAATTTGGGGTGATCTTGAACATGTACTCATACTTTGAAATCAAATTGCACATACTGCTGGAAATACGTGTGTTGGAACCTAATAAACATAAAACAAAGCAGCAAAAGAAGGAAGTGATAAATACAATTGGAGAGATGGAACATTATTGCATACACCTGAAGAATCAATCATGAGTATTTAATGAACCTGAATTCATAAAACTAAATCAAATTGCAATCACACAAAGGATGAATTGAAATTAAAATGTAAGTAAGCTAGAAATGCATATAACTAAATCCTAATTACTATGCAAATTAAATAATAAACAAGACCAACACATACTAGGTTCAGGGGGCCCTACCTCACCTAGAATATGTGGCTATAGAGGCTTATATAACCAAGGAGTAATCACACTCAATGACTCATAACATCACCACCTCCTTATTCAATTCAAATTCAGAAATTTACAACACCTTTCTTATGGATCCAAATCTCTCCATATGAGAACATACTAACACAATGATGATAATCATTCTTCATTTTCCCTCAGTCTCATGAGGCTTATTTATAAATGAATAATCATTGAGGAGTGGATGGGACCGAATCCCAATGCTCTGATTTCAAAATTTACAATTTTAGATAAAATCCTCAAAAATCTAGGTTTTATTGTAATTTGGGCAGATTCGAGTTAGGCCCCCACCCATATCTTCGAAACCAATTCTAAGTTTGAAAAATGGCTTGCATTTTACTCAATTTTCCATATTCTACACAAAACCCATTTCGTAGAATTTCTAGATCTGATTCCATCTGCACAGAAATCAAGGCACAAGTTGGCAGTTTGAGATTTTTGTTAATTTTTGCAGAATCATTCCCCCTGAGCTAGACGTCCACATGTGTGATATGGGTGAATTATTCCTCATGTTTCCATATGTAAACGTTTCTCTGGACAAAACCCATGTCCCCTATTTTCCTCTAGAAGCTTTCCAAAATTTCGAATTATTTCTAGTACTAGATTGTTGTTGATGTTGGTACCAGATGACCTGAAGCATTCTGGTACCGGATGGTTTATGGAACATTCTGGTATTGGATGTGTTGAATTGAGAGTACCGGATGATATGGAGTGTGAGTACCGAATGACATGGCCTGTGAGTACCGGATGACTTGTAGAACCTTCTGGTACTGGAACATGGACAATGCATATATTAGAACCTGAACAATACAAAACATGCTGCTTGGACATAGAAACATAGGATTAAACCATCATCGAAAAAACTATTTTATAATCATCCTTTTAATCACTAAAAATATGGAAAATTGTGTATTATCCACATAGGATGAATAACAAGAGATAATGGGGGTTTATGGTGTAATTAAGGATATATTAGTGACAAAATATGGGGAGAAGGTGTAATGGTAAGTGTATTTGTATGTCGGAAAATATGACAAAAATGGAGCTCAAAAACTCTCATCTCATGTATGTAGATGCGTAGAGTTATACATGTGAAGGATGTGCACAATCATCCAATTGAAGTCATTTGTCTGACCAATAGTTTGAGGATGAAAGGAAGTTGATTGAGTGAGCTTGGTGTCCAACAGTAACCAGAGACTCGACCAAAATGTGCTCAGGAATCTATGGTCCCAATAAAAGATGATGGTATGTGGTATCCCAAAATGGACCCACACTCATTTGAAGAAGAGCTTGTCAGTATATATCACTGTGATTCTCTTCTTGCAGGTGAAGGGCCTCAATACATCATCCATCAACCTCATGAAATTTGTTGGTGCATGTTTTAGGACAAAGTGCATGACCAACCATTCAAAGATACCTTATTTAGATTTGAAAGTTTTCTTCCATACATGAGTCGGTTTGATAGGAACCTGGTGGTAGCTAGAATTTAGGTCAATCTTGTTGAAGAACTTGGCCCCATTGAGTTGGTCAAGAAGTTCATTAATTTGAGGAATTGGGTAGCGTTTCCTGACTCTGATTTTGGTTCATTCTCTGTAATCAATGCAGATCCACCAGGTCCCCTTTTTCTTTTGCACCAGTATAATCGAGCTTCTGCAAGGGCAGGAGCTAGGTTTGATGTGACCCTTTTGAAGAAACTCTTGGATCTAAAGCTTGATTTCTTCATTTTCCATCACTGATCGACAATAAACTGGTCCATTAAGCAGAGGTGCACCGAGGGTTAGATCAATTGGATGCTTGACTTGGCCGTGTGTCAGTACCTGGTCAGTGAGGAGAATGTGTATATATACTCTTCCATGATTCTGTCCACTCGATTTTGTTGTAAAGAGAGGCTCTTTGTAGAGGTAACAGATGTGGCAGGGACCTTCTACTTACTATGAGCACGGATCATAAATAATACAAATTGTTCAGTCTATGAAATGACCTTACTGCATTTCTTAGTAGATATTAAATAAATAACGGTAGGCGATGCTACCTCTGGTATCTGTTGGCAGCCAACTCAATTTTTTATTTTTGCTGCCTACACCTATTGTCGCATTAACAACAAATCATCGTCGCATTGTGCTACTAGACATTCGTTTCATTCTTGCGACAATTACAATTTGACTTCGATTCAGTTTTCACAACTGAAAGTGTGAAAACACCTCTCTCGTTGCTTTGACTGTCTTTTTTTCATTGATTTGCTGAAAGACACTTGACCATTGGTTTATCACTTCACTGCAAAAGTTTCTTTTAAACTATACCCATTTACTTTAATTGCGCAACTTGATTTCTTTGATAAAGTATTGAAAATGTTAAGTTATGAGT
>SNQJ01S0061467.1:65261-75540 GCA_010110895.2 Picea sitchensis | reverse complement strand
TAACTCATAACTTAACATTTTCAATACTTTATCAAAGAAATCAAGTTGCGCAATTAAAGTAAATGGGTATAGTTTAAAAGAAACTTTTGCAGTGAAGTGATAAACCAATGGTCAAGTGTCTTTCAGCAAATCAATAAAAAAAACGACAGTCAAAGAAACTAGAGAGGTGTTTTCACACTTTCAGTTGTGAAAACTGAATCGAAGTCAAATTGTATTTGTCGCAAGAATGAAACGAATGTCTAGTAGCACAATGCGACGATGATTTGTCGTTAATGCGACAATAGGTGTAGGCAGCAAAAATAAAAAATTGAGTTGGCTGCCAACATGCCTTTAACCTCTTGCCTATTTGAGTCTCAGTTAAAGGCTTAAATATTTTAAACTTCTCAAATGATTCAACTTTTTCTTTGAGAAAGGAAACCCAAGTAAGTCTAGAGTAATCATCAATAATCAACATGAAGTAGTTTCCTTTCCCTGTGCCTTACTTTCTTGATGGTCCACATAAATCCATATGAACTAGTTGGAGTGGTTTCTCTGTTGAAGTAAACCTTTTGGACTTAAACTATGTCTTGTTTAGATTTCCTACTTGACAGGGTTTACACATTGAATCTTGGGGCTTTGATATTCTTGGAAGATCTTTTACTGCCTTGAGATTTCTGAGTTTGATTAAGTGGTAAAAGTTTATATGTCCAATTCTCCTATGCCATAACCAACTTTCATCATGTTTGCTTAGATGACATTCTTCTCTATTTTCTTTCAGCACATATACATTATTTTCTGTCCTTATGCCTTTGGCCACCACTTGACCTGAGTTTACAAACTTTATCTTGTAGTCCTTCGATGTGAACACCACTTCACATCCTTTGTCACACATTTGAATTAGACTGAGCAGTTTATGTTTCAGCCCATCTACAAGTAGAACATCTTGGGATTTTCCTTTTCCATTACTTAAACTCGCCATACCTTTACCCTTTATTTTACCTGGAGCATCATTTCCAAAGGTTACGTTTCCTGATTTTCTTTCACTTAGGGATAGAAACATACTTTTGTCTCCCATCATATGTTTGGAGCATCCACTGTCTATATACCAAGGGTTCGTTTTTCTTTGGGCTGACAACACTAATCCACACTTGTCACTTTCTTTCTTCTTCAAAAACTTGATATTTTTAGCAGGGGAATTCAAACTTCGTTCATAGTTCTTTAATCGACAGTCAACAGATTTATGTCCATAGTTATAACGAATGTAGCATTCAATATCATTGTTCAATAGGTCAAAATTATTTTTGCAACGTTGTCTACTCATTGATTGTTGATTATTTCTTGACCTCCTTAGTTTCATGTCCCTAGACTTAATTTGGCAATTTGCAATCTGTGAAGGTTTCTTATTTGGCTACATCATTCTCTATTGTGGAAAGTATTTATTCCTTTGAAATCTTAATTGCTCATGTCTAAGTCTTAAGGAACAATTTACAGCTTTGTGACCAAATTTAGAATAGTATAAACAATAGGCATAGAAAAATTCTTTGTACCTGGAAAATGGTTGTCTTCTTTGAGCAAATAGATTTCTTCCATGCTAATAATGTCTTTCAGCAGGGAGCGCACTATTTCTTTGTTCTACAGATTCAGTCCTGGCACCTTTTTCCTTACTCGTCCTGGTTGACTGATTGTCCTCCTTTGTTTCTGCAGGTTTGTTGTTGTCATTGGTTGTACATTTGACAAACTTGATGGGTTCTTCGTCTCTTGGCTTGCCACTACTTGATCCCTTTTCATAACCTAAACCGGTTTTTAGCTTTGGATTCCTTTGCTAATTCAGAATGGTGGCTAATCCCTCTAAGGCTATGATACTTGGTAGATTTTGATTATACAAGGCTTGAAACTTCTCCATCTCTTTCCTAGTTTTCACTACTTCTTGTTGTAATGCTTCACATATTTCCTTCTTTTCTGATAACTGTCATTTCAGAATATCTTTGATTTTCTTTACCTCTTCTAATTCTACTTTTTGTAGGACAAGGTATTCATCAGGTTCTTTATTGTCTTTCTCGAACTGTATCAGCAATTGTCTTTGCTTTCTATTCTTGATTCTTAATTTGTCAATCTCTTCCAGTGCATTGATCAGTTCTCCTTCCATGTCAACCACAACTTATTCTTTATTAACATCACATCATTGTCCTCTTTGGCCATAAGTATGAAGTCATTTAGTTTATCTTCAATAGATGAATCATTGTCTTCATCATTTGAAGGATCATCATCATTGTTTATGCAAAGAATTTTCTTCTTAAAGTTATTCTCTTTAAATAAATTTTTGTGTTTGTACTTCTCCTCATCATCACATGTCTGATCCTTTCATTTGTGGGGACATTTATTTTCAAAATGACCTATCCTACCACAGTTGAAGCATTTGAAAGGCAGTTTACCTTTGTATTTTCCTAATCCCTTCTTCAGTCTCTTCACAAATTTTTCTTCAATTTCATCGGGCTCAGAATCCTCATTCTTGTCTTCCTTAAATGATGATTCTCTGGAGGTGGGTTTATCTTTAACTATTCTCATTTCATATGCAGTCAACGTTCCTAGAAGTTGATCAAACTCCAAGGTTTTTAGATCATTTGGTTCTTCTATGGCAGAGACCTTCAGATTGAACCTATCTGGGAGAGATATCGAGATTTTATGAACTAAAGAAGGTTCCTCAATTGTTTCACAAAGTGCTTTAATTGCATTTACCATTTCTTCTACTCTCAGAAACTATTTTCCAACAGTTTCGCCTTCTTTCATCTTCAGCTATTCAAACTGCATTCTGTAGGTTTGAAGCTTGGCATACTTTACCTTCTCATTACATTCATAACTGTTAATGAATTTGTCCCACATTTCTTTGGCAGTTCCTAGATGCATAACTTTTATGAATTCTACTTCTGCAAGCCCACTCAAGATAGAATTCATAGCCTTAGCATTGAAGCTAAATTCCAATTTGTCATCCTTATTGGCTAGTACAACTGGCTTTACATAACCAATATCTACCACATCCCAAACATCTGCACCTAAAGCCATTATATAGGTTCTCATTCTAACTTTCCAGAAGGAAAAGTTTGTTCCATTGAATAGAGGGGCCTTATTGGTTTAATTTCCTTCATGGCTTGACATTTTTAAGCTCTAGGATCTACCTTTAGATAAAAGGGGCCAACTCTGATACAAATTGTTGGACAACTGAGAGGGGAGGTGAATCAGTTGTTTACCGAGATTGAACAATTATACTTTTTTTTAATTCTTTACAAAGCACTCAATGAAAATCACAATGATGCAAAGAAATAAGCAATAGCATATTTAGTATCAATCACACATATGAGATACACAAAGATAGATTTTCTTGAGGAAACCCATATAGGGTCAAAACCTCTTCTTCTTTATATGATAAGTAACATTTACATTCTTTACATTATCATACATATGAGCACCAACTCATAATGAGGATGCAACCTCTGTTTTGCAAGCTACTACTTGCTAAGAGCACCAACTCTCTGTTTTCTCTAGCACCCACTAGAAGGAAGCACCAACTACCTGGTTTCTCTAGCACCAACTAGAAGGAAGCTACAACTCCCTGTGTTCAAGCACTCCCTTGAACCTCTGAGAACACCAGTCCTACCTAGCACCTCCCTACCACCCTGGTCTATGAATATGAATTACTGAAACTTATTACAGTGATATAGTGTTCAACAACAACTTACCAGTCTAATCATTGTTCTGCAAGATTTCGCTACTCTGTCTTCCTCACTGTCTTCCTGCACGCATCCATTTCACTTTTCTATTCTTCTGTCTCTTGTGATTTTTGCACCATTCCCATTCAATGCACCTTTTGTCTTCTTTCCATTTCAGCTGCTGCACTCCCCTTACTTCTTCACACATGCATTACTCCACCTCAGCAACAACAACTACCATCTCTTCTTTCTTATGCCTTCTTATAGTCTCTGTACACATTCTACTATCTGTGCATAATGCTTCTGCATCCTCTTCATGTCGAGTGCTCTACCTGTTCATCATAGCAACTCTTCATCTTCTTTGGTTGTTAAACCCACGCGTCTAGCATCACTAGGTGTTACACTAAGATTCCTCAGCCTCTCTGGCAGATGAGACTCGTCGTCTTCTTTGGCATAGTTGAGATTAACCTCTCTGTTTGAGTCACAGGCTTCAACGCTCTTCAAGTTGTCAATCGCCTCTATGACCAGTCCTCATTCCACTGGAAGGTTCCTTCAGACTCTTCTGCTCCTCTAGTAGTTACACAGAAGTCTTTTCCACACCTCTGGCAGAAACCATCAGTAGTTTACTTGTAGTTACAATGTGAACCTTGAAATAGAGCCCAACTATTCTAGCTCCTCCCTCTTACGTGACCACCGACGGTGACCACCAGCTACATAAACATTTCATCATTTCGGCATTTTGGCATTTGGAAATTCGACATTCGTGTGACCAAGTGTCTCGACACTCCCAGTCATGATCCTGAAAACTCTGAAAGGGAGCTTGTCTGCACTAGCTCCTTCCCCCATATTCTGCCGATGTGACCACAGGCGGTGACCATCGGTTAGTTCGAAACTGCATTTTGCAATTTCTCATTTCGTGGATTCTCTAGTTAGTCCCTTGACTCCTCCAACTCTTGATCCCCAAAATGGGGTTTAGCACAGACTAGCTCCTTCCTCGATATGACCATGGCCAAGACCAAGCGCTTATCCATAAAGTGCTTTTCGCGATTTCATATTTCGGCACTTCGGTGATCCTGTGGTGAATTGTTCTTGAAACCTCCAAGTTCTGGTATCGGAAACTCTGAAATGGAGTCATATTAATAGTATGGTACTCCAGTGTTTCTAATTTCGGCGAATTGCATTTCGCAACTTCGAGTTTCATGATTTCAGGACTTCTGAGATGAAGAGTCTTCACTCTTGACTCCTCGAACTCCTGGTATCCGAAACTCCGGTATGGAGTCTTTATCATTTCAGGACTTTGGGTTTCATGATTTCAGGACTCCTGTGATGCAGTGTCCTGATTCTTGACCTCTCAACCTCCCAGTATCTGAAAATCTGGTGTGGAGTCTTTTATCATTTCAAGACTTCAGGTTTCATGACTTCAGGACTCTCTATGATGAGAGCCTTTGTCATTTCCATCTCCCAGTATCCAAAATCTCGGTATCCAATACTTCGAAATGGAGTTGGATCAACGGTCCACGATCTCCTCGAACCAACGGCTTAGATCATTTCACCATTTCACATTTATCGATTTCGGTACTCCTGTTGATGAGAGTCTCTGACATATCCATCTCCTGGTAACTGAAATCCCAGTATCAAACTCTCCAAGTGATGTGCCTTTTTTGGGTTTTCAGGATTTTGTATTTTGGCACTTTGGGACTCCTGATGATGAGAGTTTCTGACATCTCCATCTCCCGGTAATCGAAACTCCGAAATGGAGTCTTCGTTGAGGTGCCTGGTTTGGATTTTTTGGGGTTTCGCATGTCACCTTGATCGTTAAAGAGCGTGCAGGTTCTCTTGGATCCAACACCGGTCAGACCTCTGGCTCAGATATGACGTTCATTGGGAATTCTCCTAAATCCAATGCCACATACTTTGATCTTGCCATCAATGACAATCTCACCTGCCTGAAAACTTGCCAACAGAAGAGTCTCAACTCTTGACTCCTCCAACTCTCGGTATCTTAAACTCCAAAATGGAGTCAGATCAACAGTCCGGTATTTCAGTGTTTCGCATTTCGCAACTTCGGGACTCTTGTGATGAAGAGTCTCGACTCTTGACTCCTCCAACTCCTGGTATCCAAAACTTTGAAATGGTGTCAGATCAATGGTCCGGTATTTTAGCGTTTCACATTTCGGCATTTTGAAATTTCTGTGATGAAGTGTTTCGACACATGCAAATCTCGATATCCAAAACTCTGAAATAGATTTTAGCTTTTGATACCCGAAATGGAGTTTAGCTTCTGATCTTGCCATGCGATAATCGTTGTGTTGCTAGTTGTGATCTTTTCCATCAATTAAAAACACGCATACTCTGCCCCTGTCTAAAAACATGCCAACACATAAATATTTAGAAAGGTAAAGCTCCTTTTGTCAGCTAGACTGTAACCTGTCAAAATAATTCCTCCACATGTAAGGACTGAGGAGAGAGAAAAAAAATGAGGGTCCCAAGAAACTAACATTCCACCAGAATGTCCAATAGCACTAACAACACATAATAACCAGTTGGGCTTCAAAGTAAACATAAAATATCTTTCCTTCACATCAGTAGTCAAAGTCTCTTGTAGAAAAATGATATGGGGAGAAACCATGGAGAGGAGCCTTTGCATCGAGGCTAATTTGAGAGGCCCTCCAACCCCTCGAATATTCAAGGTTAACATTATCATGACTTGGCCCTAGATAGGTATTTTAATCCTCTAAGCACCCCAAGGTCATAATTTGACGAGATGGAAGTAGTTGCAGAAGATGGAATAGGTCTCACTCTTTTTCGAGCGCTTCTATTTTTAATCAGTGACAGTTCCATACCCAAACCCTGAGACCAGCCATAGGATTTATCCTTCATAGTTCCAGAGGGTGGGTCATATCCTAAGGGTTCCTATCCCCCATCTGCGACCATAGCTCTATTTGAAAAGATTGGCAAATGTACTGGGCTATCAACCTCCCTATTTGGACCGATATTTGAAAAAATCGTATCCAAGGAGGCTTCACTCAACTCAGGCTCCCCAAACCCTGGAGGTAGAAAAGAGTCAACACCTAAACTACTAGGGGAGAGGGCCAAGATTGACCTATGTAGAGTCTCAAGTTGTTTCAACACTGGACCTTTAGCAATGGAAGAGGCTAAAGATGGCATACTCAAGACTACAGATTGTGGAACCACCATCTCACTCACCCTATCCACCAATCTATCAGGCCCCTCCACCACAAAACTAGGCACAACAACCTCCTCTTCAATAGAACAAGGAAAAAAGTTCTTAGAGTTCCCTATATTCTTTGTAGTAATAGAGAAATGTGAATTGATTTGTTCCTTTTCCAATGTAGATAAGGAACAATAAAGAGAGGGAACAAGGAGTCGCAACTTACCCAAAAATGAAGAAGTAGGAAATTGATGGAATTCTAGATCTCGCAAATCTGAGCAGTTGTCCTGCTCTGGGTTCTCCACCTCGAATGGATAAGCATTGAAGCCAGGTTCTTCTTTTGGTGAATCCTTAAGAAAAAATCCAAATGGACGTCGAAATTCCTTTTTTATATGTCCCATCTGGCGATATTGAGAACAACGGAAGGGAACATTGAGATAATCCAGGCGCTGAGTATAAATGAAACCTCTCCATTATATATTTATATTTTCTAAAAGTCCACCATGGATATCAACCTCGACGAGTATCTTTTCCATACGCCTATCATTTGAATGCATAGCCTTTTCATCCGATTTAATGAAGCATCCGAACATGTTTCCAATTGCCTCCAAAGCTTTGAGATTCCACAAGTGAAGAGGGAGCCCCGAAATAAAGACCCACAGGTATCTGAAGCTAAAATATTATCTAGTGGGGTAAAAATTGAGTCTCCACCTCTTAAGCATCATACTGCCACCATCAAATGCTCAGAAACCTTCCAGAATTTTGTTGGTATCCTCTAGAGAATGGAAAATAAATCCGAACCACCCCCTCAACAATGTAAGGAGAGTCAGAGTGTAACCCATGACTGGAGCCCAAGTAGTCTCCATCCATGTAGACATTGAACTACTACAATAATGACGATAAAATAATATTCCAACAAGCACACAGAGTGCAAGCGAACATGAGTCCTCCAACCCCACATCCATTCCCAGGACCATAGAACATTTAGTTCTCTTGGGTTTCCAGGATTTTTTTATGCGATTTGGTGAAGTTTGCTTCCTCTCCACCAGTCATGTTGTCACCAACTCATAGAATCGAGCCTGTCACCCCTCCTCTTTGAGGTTAAACTGAGAACCCTTGGAAAAATTCCAGTTGACCCCGCCTAACTCAGTATATGGAGTTGCATTCTCTTTGTTAGAAACACCACTAGTAAACCTCTGAGATTCCTTAGCACCAAGAGCAGTGAAGCACACCAGAGTAGTGGAAATGGTTTGGACAACGTCGAAAGTTGAAGGAAATGATGCACAACACATTGGTGGTAGACTTGAAGGTGCATTTACGTAAGTGTTAATAAATCCATTTTTACACAACTCATCCACCATTGATATGAAGCTAGGATGATCCCAAGGATCCCCTGCCTCATCACCCATTAATACTTTGACATATCCTATCAATAAAAATAAGGAATACCTTTAAGACCTGAATCAATGCAACCAATGGAAACCCTTAAGAAGAATGAAGTGGTTCCCACAGTGGAAGAAACAGTCATACGCCATGCAGGTAAGTACTATGAAAAGACAGGAGTAATAAAAAAGAGAGTAATACTGCCTACCAACTGAATAACTGAAGAAGCACAACCAAAGGTCTGGATAATGCTAAAATGACGGAGGATGGACAAGGATCTACAGGCTAAAAATGACCCCACCAAAATGCAAAAAGAACTCAGCCAGAGCAGACCTAGTTCCAAAGCTCGCCTACCAAAGTCGAAACCTGGAGAAGGGGAAACAAAGTCCCCATCCGAACCCTCTAGCTATATTCCCGCCTAAAAAAAATTGAAAATCCTCAGCGCCATGAAACCTTCTCAATCTTGATATTCAACTTACTCGACCACTTTTTATTTTTCTTCATCCAAGGTTTCTTCCTACGATCTAACTCCTTTCACATTCATCAAAAGAGACTTAGTCACTTGCACATGTTAACCAGCATACATTAATATTACATTTGGATACATATATCTGGTTCTAATATCATATACGTTTTGTAGCATTGAATGATATGCATGTGATGATAAATGTTGAATTAATGTGAATGCATACAAAGAGTAAGTCTCTTACACATGTTAATCAACATACATAGTCATTCATGTGAAGGAAGTATATGTTAGAAGCTGCAGTTTTTATACCCCACATTAAATCTGTTTTCATGGTTACTTATGATAAAAGTCTTGTGATATTCAAATGAAGGCATGATTGTAATACATTGAGTATCTCTGAAATTGAACAACCTTGCAATGGTTTTTGTGCATATAAAAGGATAAATTCTTAGCAATTTTATTGATCATTGATGAATGGTTGAATGATGAGTAAATGTACATTGAAATATTGATATACTTGCATGTAATATTTTTCACTCTCCAAGAACCAATATTTTTCACTCTCCCAGCATCAATGTTTTGAGTAATAAAAAACTTTAAAACAAACATAAATTTAAAATTAATTTGATTTTTTTATTTGTAGCAAGCTAACATTAGAATAAGATTTAGCACCTTAGTGTAGGTTGGAGACAAAATTCTCGAAGGCCATTAAAAAAAACTAGAAATCATTAGTGAGAGATAAATCCATTGGTAGCAAGGAGCAATTGCCTGGAAATCTCCTCTCACAAAGGAGTTAATCACGAGGTTTCACTTAGAGCAAGTGGGGTGATATCCCCTCTTCGTTTGTTCTGGTGTTGATGGACTAATACGTGTATGGGGATTTCAAAAGTGCAAGTCCCTTTGGGTGGCATTGCTTCCCATAATTTAGGGCTTAGGTTCCCTACCCATATGTGTGGTCCCGACCTATGATTGTTCCTCACAATCATCAATTGTGAAGTGGTGTCTGTAGTGGCCATTCCTAAGACATCTACAAAGGTGAGTACAGGTGGGAAGTACCTTTGGTACCTTAGAAAAACACATTGTCATCAATTTGACTCCTAGGGAGGGTGTATGTCTTCATAAGGGTACTTGTACCTTAGGTGAACATTGCGAGCAAGTTATCGGAATTGTCTCTCACACCTTATCTAGCTAGGATTTGTGGACTTGACATCTCCCAAGGGTTGGTTTTTAGAAGACCCCTTCATCCATTAGTTTTCATGTTGATAACTCATATTTTCGAGGAGCATGCTCTATGGTTCTATGTCTAGTCCTTGTCCTCACTTATTGATCCGGATTATTTTCGGCACGAAATGAGAGTGGAGATATAATAAAGAAATGCACAGAGATATTGCATATATTCAATAATATAACAGAAATGTATCAGAGATGAAACCATAAACATAGATATACAATAATACACGATTTCTATTAATCAGAGAAATGTACAGAGACTATAAAAATACAGAGTGAAAGACTCGCTAGAATGGTGGCAGCTTATCTCTGAGAAGAGATGTGACCGCTACTCGAATTCAC
>SNQJ01S0061467.1:33710-58959 GCA_010110895.2 Picea sitchensis | reverse complement strand
GATGCTCCCCCTTACACTGTCAGGGAGCGTTATAACACTCCCCTAGCCCTTTTGAGGGAGTTCTATAGATTTTGAGAGCGTTGGCGCCCCCTAAAGCTTACTAGGGAGTGCTACAATGCTCTGATGGCCCTTTTGAGGGAGCGCTGCCTATTCTAGGCAGTTGTTAAGCTATTGAGATGAATGGGGGAAGCATCTTTTCATTCTTGGAAGGCAGTTGGATTCGAATCCCTAGTCCAACCATGATCCTAGGGCATATCCTCAACTGAAGGAGGAAAATCCTCACCTTCCCCAAGGATATCTCAAGATTGTTGAGCCTCTCCAAGGCTATATAAGCAGGCTTTCTAATGGTGAAAAGGGACTGAAAAATGGAGAATGATACCAAACTTATGATCTCATAAGTGAGTACTGAAAAAATGGAGAATGATACCAAACTTATGATATCATAAGTGAGGACTGCAAAATGGAGAATTACACCAAACTTATGATCTCATAAGTGGTGCTAGAGCTGATTGAGGAAGAACTGCTAGCATGAAACTTATGATCTTGGAGGAAACACACAATCAGCTAGAAGAGAGTGATCAGTGAAGATGTTGTTATCCAAGTTGTGGATCTTTCAGGCTATGGTTAGACGAAGAGGAATTGACGAAGTTGTCGCATTCGCATCTACGATTGTAAGTATTGTTGTCGTTATTCTCATCAATATGACACGCTTGGCCTGTTTCTTTCTAGTTTGTGTCTAATGTTACATGAACTTATCATTAATTGATAGATCTATTTTCAAGCTAATATCAATAGAGTAGGAAGTGGGCGTATCTTGTTTGTTTGCAGAACTCAGCAAGGAGCAAAGGATTGGAGCGTAACTCAGAGCGTGTAGGGACAAACGTCGATAAAGAGGTACTTCTGTCATCTTTCCTTCTCATGTGTTAGTTTAGATGGATTTGAAAGGAAGTCAGTGACCATGTTAATCATTTTCTGTCTAGAGTTAGGGTCAAGCTCTTAGAGGCAATCTACCTGTCCGCAGGGAGATTTTCCTACAACAAGCCTTCTAGGAGTTGTTCAGCTGCAGCGAAAACCTGCTCCAGTTCTTCTCCTCGACCTTCAACCTCTATGAACAACTAGTAGGCCTTATCTTGTACAGGTTGGAGCCTCTAAGTTACTTCCATAACTCTACTTTGGATAGTGTGGATATGTTGTTGGGCGGTGCGTTTCTCTCGGGAGTGCTTCATTATTTCCACAGCTGATAGGGGCTTCAGCTGCGACTGTATCTTTTCGGCTTGATACTTTACCTTTTGGAGCTGCAACTCCAGTGCCTTCAGTTCCAGATTCTCCATGAGTTGCTCGTAGGTATGGGAACTATGATTGTTAAGTTTCTTGCATTCCATAGCAAGGGATTTTATTCTCTCGACTGCACTTCGAGTAGTTTCTTCTCTTTGATCACTTACATCCTGTGGAGTCTCGGGAACTGCACAGAGCTCTAAATATGTTATGCATTGTTGTAACTAATGGATAGCTTCTATGAGATGCTCAACTTGCTATGTGACTCGATCCTTTGCCTTTATTTATACGACTATCACAGAGAGAAATGATCTACTGAACACTTCATTTACGTCGAGTTGCTCTGCGAGCAACTGTTCTTTTCCTTGTTGCATCTGTGCTTTTTCTTCATCAAAATTCACTTGGACAACAATATTTTCATGTTCTGCAGTTCAACATTGCTCTACAAGTACTCCTTGCACTTGCATCAAAGCCTAGGTGTCTGGCTTTATTTCTTCTTGTGCTTGTTAGCGATTGTATCAACTAGTTGGTGGAGTTGGACTGGCTCATCTCCCAATTTTGGTTGTCCCAGCGCAGTGGAGACTTTATGAATAGACTGAAGGGCCTCCTGTACTTCTTGGAATTCAATTTCAATCCTATCATACATTTATTATAGTTTGGCCACTTGTTTTTATGCTATTTCCAGTGAAGCATCGTTCAGGGTTGCTATGTTGAAGTCAAAATCGTTGGAGGTGAGGACAGTTTGCATCTTGTTGATGGTGGCTTTTGACTTCTTCTGGGAAGAGGGTTTCGGGGGGGAAACCTTCCTCTTCTTCAATGGGTCCACTGCGTCTCTGGTCGGTGTTACTTCACTGGGCCTTTGTTCATCTTCTACTTCGTCACCACTCCCTCGGTTAGGGGACATGGATGTAGTCTTCCCTAGGTTTCTTCTTAGGTCTTGAACCTCTTCAGTCTACTTCATTTTTCTAGGTTCGGGTGTCTTATGTTCTTTATGCACGATCTCCAGGCTGTTGGATTCGGACATCTCTGTGGGATTAGTAGGGATAAGGAGGTCAGTGGACCATTCCTTAGTAATTTCCTCAAGGTCTTCTTTTGTAAGCTTATAATATGATTGGAGCTACTCTTTATGTTCATCTTCCTGCACTGTAATGTAGGTGAAATGCCTATTTGTGATGAACTTCATTAAGGGTCGGAACCTCTGTAAGGTGTTCGGAGTCATGCAAGGCTCGGCTTTGATGGATCACTTTTTCTAGAGGTAGTACGTATGAAACACACCATTCGAATGCCACTATCTGGTCATATCAGTGGAATACCACAGAGTAGCGAACTTCATGGTAAGAGGTTCAAATGACTCTATGTCTAGGAAGGTCACTCCTTTCGGCATCTCCTAGTCAACAAATGAAATGAGGACCAGGAGCCAGCTGAAATGAAATTCATAACCCTGATCCTATGCTTCTCGGCAAACTAGTTCCAACTGGTTAACTAGGTACTTCACCCAGTTCATCTATAGGCCTTTCGTGCACTTCCTTATGAGGTCAATGACAAATATGGTGACCTGCGTAGGTTAGTTCTTTCTAACTAATTTCTAGTTATCAGTTGACATGCGAGGTGAACTGCCCCACTCTGGATGGAAGCTACCTTGTAGCCTCTTGTTCCCTTATCGACATCACCATAGGTGTCTTTTATCTTCTATGCTAGCACATGATCTACGGATTTTTCTGGATAAAAGTCCTGCAGATCATGTCCTTGCATACTCTTGTTTGTGATCCTGTAGATCAGTGTTGGGTCAATTGTAATCTAGTGGTCTAGCCATAAGTAGCCACCATGGTAACATGAAAGTAGTATCTTGACACAGGCATTGAATTCCTGATGTATTCCAAAGTGTGGGATCTTCACAACGTTCAACAGGGTGGACTGCGCAAGGTCCATAGTCCACTGTTGAGGGATGATCTTCGAGTTCTTTCCTTTATTTCTGGTTAGGTACTTGTATGGGGCGGGCATACCATAGACCTTGCGATATCCAAGGTTGATGTCACTAAACTTTAGTGCTACGATCTTATCCTGGTCTATTTGAACTATTTGTATCCCCTTTGGGAGGTACACAATAATTATGGTGTACTCAAAATCGCGTGGTACACTATCACGATTCACCGTGCCAGCCAGAGGTGGAATGTACTCGAGAAATATGATTGGAATTATTTTTTCATTTGCGAGGTCATATTTATGCTTGGTTCTCTTTTCTGCTGACAGCCAGGATGGTTCGGATCTGTGAGCAGTTGACAGAGAAGCTTGCACCATTCTTGTCGATGAAGCTTGTACACCTGTAAACATCGACATGACTCTCTAAGTCATGATTTTGATCATAACTTCTTCAACAACTTTCTCTACAGTGCTCAACTCATCTGACATACACACTCAGGGTTGGAAATCTCGAGTTCAAAGGGTAATTTAGACACTGTAATGAGATAGAGAGAAATAGTGAAATAATCATTGTGTAAAATGAACAAGTCGGTGAGCTCAAATTCACGGTTCTCAAAAGTGTTTTCGGTGCATGGTGCGATGGGATAAATAGAAAACTTGGTAACGAATCTCTTGCAATGGGCGAGAATCCTTCATTAACTCTGTTCTGTCCATTGTGGCGTAGTCCAATGGTCTAGTACAGAACCATAAATGCCTTTCAATCTGTTCGATGGGTCAGCTGAATGGTTATATTGATCCCAATGGCTATATTGCTTCACCAAGGCGAAGTGCCATGTGACACTATTCTGATATTCTGGCAAAGCTCCAATTTTCTAAATATTCCTTCTGCAAAGTTCCCTCTGGAACCTTCTGTAACGTGTCGATATTAGCTCTCTTCTTACGTAGCTTTCTATCCTTTTTCCCAATGAGCTTCATCTCGGTATGCCTTTTTCCATTCTGAGTCTTATCTTCTTTTGGCATAGTTACTTCGCGTTGTTGATATTCTTGCCTAAGATTCGAGGGTGATACTTCTTCTTTATCTAGAATAGGTACTTCAATCTTCTGAGTGTCTTCTAGTGTTCTTGCAACTTCGACATCCAGGTCTCTGGTGCTAAATGGCTTCTATATGTTCTTTTTTTCTTCAATCAAGTGTGTGATCCTTCTAGTCATGAACTCTTTTAAGTCTTTCTTCTACTTCTCTAAAACTTATTTTTCTTCTTTCCTTCTGGCCTGATCTTTTTCAATCCAAGGTTTTCTGAGAAACATAGTAAACGGAGGGTTTTTCTCAATAAATTTAACAATCTTGAAGTCCTCCTCTGTCAAATTTCCATTAGCATTCATAGGTATCCGGGTGATCTTTCCACATAGGTTTATCAACTTTCCTCTAAATAACCCTATTCCTCCCAATGAAGGAGTCATAGCAGGCTTCCCTAAAATTTCCCAAGTTATTTCTATCATGATATTTACCTTTGTTTCCTCATCTAGAACACGATCAATGTCAAAGTCTCCTATTATTGCTTCAATACATTCATTTTCTTTAAATACCTCTGATAAATTGACATGTCGATGATCCTTCAGGTTTTCTTTCATATGTAGCAATACTTTCTTTGATTCATTCCGGGGTTATGCCATTTTTGGATCTTCCTTAGGGTTTTCTTTTCTCATGTTCATTCCTTCAAGATTAGCAATCATTCTAGGGAAATACAATACTTCATTGTCCATAGCTTTGCAACAAAGACAACTAGGTCTTCTCCCAGGGCATTCCTTAGCAAGATGTCTCAGTTTTCTGCAACTGTAATAGAGGGTTAATCCTGTCTTTCTCTTAAGTGATCCCCAACCTTTCCTGTACTATGTGCTAGGATCATGGTAGCTAACCTGTAAACAGTCTTTTCTAGGATCCTACATACACTTGTTAGTCCAAACATTCTTTCTATGCATAGGTATAAGATATCTTTCACTATTCTTATAAGATCTACTCATATCAAACCTTTTTTCATCTATTAGTGCCCTAGTGTTCAAACTAGGATAGAATCTATCAAACATACCAAGATTCATACTATTGAAACAAAAATTTCCACTTATCTTACTTCTACAAAGCAAAAAGATTTCAGATCTAAAATTTTTCATTATTCTTACCTTTACTAGAGAATAGATCTTTCAGATCTTACCTCTTTTCTTCATAAATGCTCACTTTTACCTTTCTCATATAAAAAAAAATTCACAAACTAAGTAGAGTACTGTGCACTAGAGAGACAGATCTATGCACAGAGCTTCCACAGTTTTAGTTCAGATCTTTGCACAAAGCTTCTTCTTCCTCAATTCCCATCAATCATAGTTTCAGGTCCCAACAACGGAACCATTTGTTGGTACAAGGGTAGACCCAGGGTTCAATGCTACAACATTGCACCAACAAAAACCTAACTACCGACCCTTTCATCAACACCTACAAAGCATATGAAGTCTCACCCGAGGTAGAGGTAGGGGTGGTTGCAGGACTCAAGTGTCTGCAACCTTAGCTGGGACATAGATCTATGATTGTAACACTTAACAGAGCACTTAGCACCAATAGTTCATCATTATTTAACCACTATCTACTACGTGGATAAAATATATCATCGCATCATTCACTTATATCTGATGTATCTATCACTTATCATAAAGAGGTAGATTAAATCTAGCAAATTCAATTACTAAGCATATTCACATAGGTTAGATCTACATCCATATACATCATTAGCACAAAGCATAAGCAGATCTATCTATATATATCAAAGCACTTAGTGAGTAAAGACATAAACACATCAAGACATCACACAAAGAAGAGAAAGACAACATATATGTGGTTCACCCCCACCCTGGGGCTACATCCACCAACTCTTCTTCTTTATTATCTTCAATCAGTCATCTACATGCACAGAGCCACAAAAACCCTTCTTCAAATAGGATAGGAGATTTGCACATACCTCGTGAGATCCTACTTCCCTAAGTTAGGTCTATCACAAATCCTTTCACAGTCTATTACAACCACTTACGCTTATCTCTACAAGCCTCACAAAGTATGTACAAATCCTTTACAATCCATACTTGCACTTAGCACTTAGCACTTAGCTTATCGACTAGGCTACTTACATTGCCTATCTACTTATTTATACTTTACAAAATAGGCCTAAACATGGGTAAACCCATGGAACGACATCCCATACTCGTTACATAATCCCAAATCCTAAAAAGGACCCAAAAAAGGGCCGAGATCCCGCGATCTCTACTTCGTCTTGCACTCCATATTCGACAGGCTGTCGAAGTCCCAAAATAGGTCAAACTTGACCAAGGATCTCCCAAAACTTGGTCAACGACCAACACCTATCCCTGTGGTATGCAACATGGTTGAAGTCCTTAGATATATAATCCTGCACCATTCAGGCTATCATTTCCCCATTGTCATTCGTGATCAGATACTCCGGTGGTATCCTTTGTGCCTTTGATTTCTTGCGCATGCCTCCTATATACGTGGTTGGCCTCTTGTTTTCCCCTGTTGCTTTTGGGTTGGGTCTTTCTTTGGTCTCTTGCACGGGCTCGGTCTTTTGTTGCTTCCCCTTGGTCAACTACGTCTTATCTTTCTTTCCATTATGGGTCCCTATCTTCATTGGCCCTTCTTCTATCTGTTTCATCTTGCCCTGTCCCTTTCTTCGTCTCTTGGGCACTTGGATTTCTTTTGGCTGGGTTTCTTCCTGCCTGGCTTCTTCTTTTGTTTCTTTTTTCGGTACTTCTTAGTTCATGGATGGAATCCTCCATTCATCATCCCATTCGTTGATGACCATGTCGATGTCACCCTCTGTGATACAGTAGTGCATTTGCAACCACTATTTATCTAGATCCTTCCTCGCATGTATCCACATGGCATGTCATGTGGCCTGGAAGTTGGCAATGTCCTTATACTATACGATGACCTCTGGTGTTATTCTCCAAACCTTGGATATGTATTATTGTAGGTCACGTAGGTATCCCTCAAAGATGGCCCCGTTTGCCTTCTTAATCCTCAACTCTGGCCTGGCTCTGAGCAACAAATACTTCACTCCCTGATTCGGTTTTGGTCTGGTACAAAACACTGCATACCTTGTCTCTTTCTATCCCATGAAATCTATTAGTGTGATCAGCCATGAGTAGTGAAACTATGTGCCTAGATCCTATGCATCCTTACATTCATCTAGGAACAAGTTCAATTGATATGGTGCCCATCTCATTGAGGTTCCTTCTGCGCACTGATTTGCAACTGCAACAACTCTAGTTGGGACTTCCTCCCTGCGACATTTTCTTAGAATCTTGCAGGCTAAGATTTTCGCACCCAATTGTGTTGTGGCATCGTTGATCCCTCTTGTCCCCATTTTTGTGCCATACTTCTTCTTCATCTCTTATGCTAGCACTTTCTTCTTGGTCTTGCCATCCATAAACAACGCGGGATCCATGGCCTCGGATGGAAATCCTGTTATGCTCACGATCATCTCTACGTCTATCGAGACACGCTTATCCAACCTAATGTCCCCACTATGCATGACTGCTAATAATTTTTTGACGCATGAGGTTGCGTGCTGACCTCTCCCAAAATGTGGTAAGTCCAACAAACCTAAAATTCTTGTTTTCTGCAGCCCAGTTTCCCACTGGAGTGGCTTCTCAATCGATTCTCCAACCTAATTTGTACCTGTAGTCTATAAAAAGACCCTCTTTGCAAGTTTCAGAAAATTGGCTTCGTCTGCTACATCGTGGTTAGAGTATTTTATCTTCCCTATATGGCCCAGTAGGTCTGGTCCTACCTGTACCCCCTTTGGTATGAGCGTTAGAACAATTTCTGCTACAGGTTTCTTGTGAGGTGACCTGGGTATCTGTATCTTGTCTTTCTTTTCCGATGGTGGTTGGCTTGAAGTTCTAGCAGCTTCTGGTTGTTCCTATGTATACTATTCTAGCCAATATGAGGCATCTTCAATCGTCCCTTCTACTTGGTGGTCTGATACGATCATCTATGACTTGTCTGGCTCAACTACTGAGTCCCAAATTGATGTTGTTCCATTGACTCTCGAAGATGCTTCAACTTTCTCTAGTTGCACCTCCTTTAGGGTTTCTGTTTCCTGGTTCTGCAGCTCCTGAACTTCTTATGGTATGTTTGTATTCTTCTCCTCCGGTGCTCACTGTTGGATTTCTTCTAGTATGGGTGTCGATTGCACCGATGTTGTTTCTAGGTATGGGATATCATCGACATTGATGATCTCCGATGGCTATTGTTCACCTTTCTCTTCCTATCCTTGTGACCTAGTCTGAACTCTAGTTTTCTGGGCATTCTGGCTCACTTCTTCTTGCTTGGGCAGTGCCATGGCAGTGAATGTTGAATGTCTATTGGATTCAAATGGTCTTTGTGGTCTCTATGAACTCTCTCTATGCTCTTTAGCCTCTTTTGTTCTCTGTCTTTTCTCTTTTCATGAATAGACTACTGCCTCCCATGTCCATGGGTTGTATGGCTTTCCCATGAATCTTGTCGAGGACACTTCCTTGATTATGGGTTTAATAAACCTTAATTATAGTTTCAATGCATCTTTAGTGGTTTTATACTTGCCATTACTCCTGCTTTTCCATCTCCAGTTGGGACGGTTAATGTGATGTCCCATCGTTCCTTTCCAGCCTTCAATTCCTCCTAGTGTTGTCATATCATCCTACTTTTGTCGACTTTCCTTTTCCCACTCGTTTCCCTTTTTATGTGAATGTTGTCCTTCTCCTCGCCGAGTTTGTGTTTCTAAATTTGTGTGGCCTTTATACCTCTAGCACACTGTGCCCTCTTTGGTTCTTTCCCTTTTTGATCTTTTTCAAAAAAAAAAATCTCTTTTTTTTTTTTTTTACTTTGTGGTGGGTGGTCGACTGTTCTTGTACAGCTTCAGTTGGATCCCATTGATCATCCCTCTGAGTTCTAGACCTGATAAATATATTAACTGTACATCTCCTACATCTGTGAAATATTTTACTTTGTATGGTCCTAACCAATGCATTCTGAGCTTTCCTGGGTGCTGAAATGATTTGTTGTCATACATCAATACTAAATATCTTGCCTTAAAAGTTCTCTTCTTTATGTGTCTATCATGCCAAGCTTTGTCCCTTGATTTCTGAACTTGTTGATGGAATCCTACTAAGATCTGATCTTCCTCGATGGTTAGTAGTTGATTCATTCTCTCTTGTACTGCGCCTCATTCTATCATTTGTGTGATTGTTGCTACACGCAAACTTGGAACTAAAAATTCTAATGGCACCACTGCTTATTGGCCATAAACCAGTTTAAATGGCATGTACCCTATAAACGTTTTTAACATAGTCCTGTAGGCCCATAGTATTGTTGGTACTTTGAGATCCCAGTCGTCCCTGTTGACATTACAAATCTTTGTCAGCGCATTCTCCAGAATTTTGTTGAATGCTTCCACTGTGCCATTTTCTTGTGGGTGATATGGTGTTTTATTATGATGATGGACTTCAAACTCTTCAGTCATAGCATTGTTGGTGCAGTTTATAAAGTGTGTTCCTTGGTTTCTCATCAAAATTCATGGACACCCAAATCTAGTGATTAATTGTTCAAATATAAAATGTGTTGTTGTTTCTACGCTGCAATCATTCACTGGTGCAACTTCCGCCCATGTTGTTATGTACTTTGTCGCAGTGATAATGTACCTAGCTCCTGTTCTTTTTGTTGGTGGGTTAATTGGTCCCACAAAGTCTATTGTCCACTTATCAAATGTCTGTAAAGTTACTTGTGGTTTCAATGGCATCTCATTCCTTCCATTGGGTTTGCCTACCCTTTGAAAAACATCACATGTTTGACAGTACTCCTTTGAGTCTCTGTGAATCGTTGGCCACCATAGTCCTACGCGCAATACCTTCTACGTGGTATATTTTCATGCATAATGCCCTCCTTCTATTCCTTCATGGGATTCTTCTAAAACTCTTGGTATTTCATTCTATAACATGTACCTTCTCAAGATGCTATCTGTGCCCATTTTGTATAGGTGTCTTTCCATCAGTTGATAATCAGCCGTGTGGACTACCAGGTTTTTCTTTTCTGTGGTGTTATATTCTTATGACGTAGTACCTGTTCTCAAGTACTGAATGATATATGTGAAGTATTTGTCATCAATATGAACTGCGAATAACTATGCATCCAAAAAGTTTTCCTCTAAGTTCATAGGTTCGTATCCACTTGTGACCCTTGATAGGTGGTCAAGCCCTGCATTTAATTTTCCTGGCTTGACTATGACTTCAAAGTCAAATTCTTGAAATAGTAGTAACCATCGTCAGATTCTCCCCCCCAACACTATCTTGTTGACTAGGTATTTCAGGTTTGAGTGGTCTGTGAACATCTTAAAGTGTTTTCCCAATAAGTAATTCATGAAATTTTGAATTGCATAGACTATATCTAGGCCTTCTCTCTCTGTCATGTTATAGTTCTGTTCTGAGTCTGATAACTTTCTGCTTGCAAATGCTATCAGGTGATCCAAGTCCCCTGCTCATGGTTGTGCCAAGATAGCTCCAAGTGTTATAGTTGATCCATCTACATGCATGTGGAATGTATTCTCCCAGTCTGGAAATACTAATATCAACGCGGTAACGATCGTTTCCTTTCGGGTGTCCAGACCGTGTTGACACTCGTCGTTCCATTGAAACTTTGTATCCTTCGTTAGCAACTTTTTCATCGATGCAGTAATCTACGCATATACTTTGATAAATTTCCTGTAGTATCACATATGTCCCAATGTCGCTCTTAGCTGACAGACCATTTTTGGTGCTGGTAAGTTAACAATTACTGCAATATTGGCGGGATCTACTAATAAACCCTGTTTACATACTATATGGCCCAATAGTATCCCAAATGGTGTTCTGAATATGCATTTCCTTATGTTCACTGATATCTGACACTGCCTGCATCTTTCTAACATTAGGCGTAAGACTTCTACATGGTCTTTCAACAAATTGTTAACTATCCAATTATCCAAGTATACTTCGATAAACTAGTGGATGAATTCCTTAAATGCAACAAGGACTACTCTGGAAAAAATTGTTGGTGCATTCTTTAGTCCAAACGACATGACTGTGTATTGGTAGGATCCTCATTCTGTCACAAATGTGGTATTGTATCTATCTTCCTATGCGATATTGATCCAATGGTAGCTTGATAATCCCTCAGTGAATGAGTAAGCTTCATGTCCTCCTACATTCTCTAACACTTCATCCATGAAAGGTGTAGGGAATGCGTCATGTAGGCATGCATCGTTCAACTTCCTCAAGTCAACACATATCCTAATCCCTCCTTGTTTCTTGTCCTATACTACCATCAGACTTATCCATTTTGACTCTTCAACTGGTTCTATGATGTTGGCTTCAAGCATCCTCTCGATATCATCTTTGAATTTCTTCTTATATATTGGATTCAGTCTATATGGTCATTGTCTGATCGATCTTGCTTCTGGTTTGAGTGCTATCTTCATTTCTCCTAATTCTCCTGCTATACCCTTGATCTCTGTAAATGTTGTGGGAAACAAGTCACATTATTCGCACAACAACTTTGTGATTCTTTCCACTGTTTTCTCATCCCAGTAATCTCCAATGTTGGACATTTTGGGATGCTCGGTTGTCCCAATATTGACTTTCTTCACCTTGATCGACACAAAAATGACTTATTATTCTATCGATGGTCCTTCCACATCTCTTTCACCTTCTACTTCCTTAATCTGAATATTGCTCAAATCATCTTCATCTGGTTCTTCCTCTTGCACATGGTAACATGATAACAGTTCCTTGACTGTCTGTTTATTCCGGTGTTGCTCTTTTGTGATAAGTTCTGCTTTTGATTCTTTGATGAATATCACTCCTCTTATATTTTGAAGGGTTGCATCTATGTTGGGGTTCTCATGTTCAAATGAGAAAGTCACTGTAAAATGTTTTTGCAATGTCATCTAGGTCGTAGTTCCTTTGCACAACTCTTGGTTTGTATACCAGTTCGTTGGTATTCCCTCGAGAGTATGTATGAAATGATGAGGCCATTCCTCTAGGGGTGTCAATTTCCATAGTGTTATACACTCCTTTAAGTGTTCCGCTGGTGCACTCTGTCCATCATACTTCTTTTGTTTGTTGTTTTTCTATTCTTCATTGAACCTTATGTGCAGTAACCTCTTACATTGGTACCAATATGTGATTGTCTCTTTGTGTGCACCCCACCATATTGCGGGTGTGGCCTTGAGTGCTAAATCAAGTGATAACAATCTCTGGTTCTCTAACACTGCATCTTCATACTGTGTCAAGAATGTTTCCATATTGTTTACTCCATGGAAGCTGGGTGGTTCTCTGATTTCCATGCCTACCCATGTTACTGCGCGGTCTATTCTTGCACATATCGTAGTGGATACTTCATGTACCCTTTGTTTTTGGTCTTCTAAACTGGTATCTGAATCTATTGCACATGAATTAACGCTCCACCAACTGAGTATCATGTATGCGGTTGGGTTCACGTAATCCTCATCACGCGTAGTTGTTCTGTACAACTAGCTAATTTCCTCTAAGTCTAGGAAAGTAGGTTCTATGAACCTCTCCCCTTATAATGGGTATAATGGCGCGATGACCCTGTATTCTCCTGAATCAAATGCCATTTTTCCTGGTCCTCAAGTTGATTATGGCCTGGTTGTCAAATGCCCAATCTAGACCAAGAAAATTCGGGTAAGGTATTGTGTCATCCACTATTTCAATGACTTCAAAATCAGATTTAGTGCGCACTCCATCTAGGTCGACTGTCACTCCTTTTAGTTTACCTATTGGTAGGACTCAATGTTGGTTTTCTAGATTCAATTGAACATGTGACTCGTGAGTATACTAATGTTGGCTCTCCCATGCATTTCCATGTCTTCTTTGGTAATACATTAACTTCAGATCCTATATCCAATATGATGTCTCCCATATTGAAATCCCCAATGTTAGCATTCAGTCTAAACTCCCTACTTTTTCTTCTTCTTGTATGTAGGTTATTGATTGTTTTCGGTTCTAGTTTTACTTTCATCTCAATGCTACATTTTTCTAGTACATTTTGCAATATTTCCATAGATGATGGATCACTTAATACCTTTACAAATGATTATAAAATTCCTTTGATTGTAATTACTTGTCCCATGGATTGTATGTCACTGGTATGATCCAATAACAGAGGCATTTCATATTGTGGTTCTTCCTTTGTTGCATGGTTGAAGTCGTCACAATATATTCCTTCTAGAATTCTTGTCAGGCTTGCTTAAATATCTCCTTTTCCTTCTGTGCATCAAACTACTTCATTGGTTCGTTGTTCTTTTTCACCCATTGATTTTGTATTGGCTCTTGTCAAACAATGTCATCGCCTGTTTTAGCTCCTCCCTGAGTAACTATATTGATGTTTTGTTCTTTATCCCTTGCTTCGGTGGAAATCCATTGAACATTCTGGTTGTTTCGATTCCTCTTTTCCTGTATCTTTACTAGTAGTGTCAGACATTCCTCTGTATCATGGTCTGATGACAGTACATACAAGTTGCTAGAGGTAGAGTACATGCTCTTGCATAATGTCCCAGTTGTTGACAATTGTGATATACCAATGGTCCTCTACCCCTTCTAAAACCTCCTCTGGCTCATCCTCCTCCTCTGTATCCTACTTTATGCCCTCTCGATGCATTATACTGAAATGCCTGATTATACTGCGTGGTATTGTACTTCGTTTCTGTCATGTTGTACTGCGGTTGTGTTATTGTATGGTTGTGGCATAGTATTATACTGTTGTTGTGCAGTGTTGTATGGAGTTGGAACTTGATTGAACTGTGGCATTTTTTTCCCAGTCATCATTTCAGCTTGTACTCCATATGAATATGATGTCCTTTCTTGCATCAAATCCATAGTTCGATAATATTTGTCATCGTCGCCCACTGATTTGCAAAAGGTGCAATATGAAATCTTTGGGACTGCTTGGTATTTCTGCATCATTGTGGAGTGATAAGGATCGTGACCCAGTTTCTTGCAGATTTCACACCATAGTCCACCTGTTGGTAATGTATTTGGCATTCCTATTTCCATAAACTATGTGAATGTTGGACATTCGTTCTTGTGGTTTCCTTCCATCCCACATGTGGTACACCAAACGAATTCTCGTTTTTCCTTGTTTTTGTTTTGGTTTAGCTAAAACATCAAGTTATTTAAATCCTCCTTCAACTCTTCGATAGTTGGGTCTATCTACTGGTACTGGTTTTCTTCCAGTTGCAAGGCTTCTTGCAGAGCCTCTACCCACGTCTAAAAATTATTTTGTCATAAAGGTTATTTTAAGTGTGGGAGTAGGGAGTTGACAAACAAGTGTTGATGCTACATATCGGTCATAAGATATTTTAACTTTCCCTTCAGTCACTTGAATATCTAGTCAATATCCCATACTAACTCTCCTGGTTTCTGTCTTATTTCGATCAACTCATTCATGTACTTATCTTTCAGCTCATCTTTTGGAACTCATTTATCAGTAACTTTTTGATTTCTGCCAGTCTCCTTGTGTTATTGGATAAATCCATAAGTGCAGAAATAAATCGATCTCCCTAGATCCACCTGGATCTAGAACAAAGCAAGACAGAATGATACTCTTTCCCTATATTTTAACTATTGAATATACTAGAAGATACGATCAAAGAACATACCTTATGATCGCTTTCCTTGGTATTTGTTGTTCCTGCTTTGCTCCAGTGCTCTTGTACAGTCAAGGTCAAAACAATACAAACCAACTGAAGTGAAGGAAACACAATCTATTCAACAGTCAATCTATGTATATGATCAAGGAGTCATACAATAAAGTGGAACTAACTTTATGGGAAAGGGACACATTACTATATCATATTGATGGAAAGTAAAGGTTACAACCTGAGCCTTGATGTTGCAAACTTCCTTTCAATGGCCCTTAGCTCTGACACACACACTTGCTCACTTGCATGAAGAAGATCAACCACTTTTGATAAACTTGTTGGAGTTCTCTAGCTGTTGTAGCTTCAGTCCTTCATACAGTCTTTCACTAATTCTCCAATAAATCTCTTTCTTGTTTGCTTCTAACCTTTTCCATGAGAATCCCCTCAATATATAGGAGAGAATGAATTAGTTACTTAGATAAGAATGATCCCGAAATATCAGGAAAGCTAGTACTTAGATAACCATTCGAATGCCATCTCATCCTTCTAGAAGATTCCCTTCTAGAAGCTTCAAGAATTCATCTTTTTCCCTTCTTTAGAAAGATTTCGCACCCTAGTAGTTAGACATAGTGCGAACTTCTCACACTCTGGCTTAAGGCAGCCTACGAGAATCATGCATTCTCGCAGGCAAATGTATTGGCAGCCTGTGAACCTTCCTTAAAAATGTGATTTTTGGAAAGAGATGAAGGTAACTTTTCTCAGGAGAAAGTTCTAATGAAGGGCCTAAGTACACCATGATCAATACATCATCATGATGACCAAAATCATGGGTAACAAAATGCCCCCCAAAGTATGAGGTTGGAACTAGTGACAGTCGATAGACTTTGTAAGCTGCATGTGTGTGTCGAGAACCAAGAGCACATCTAATTGGAAACCTGCAAACACCCAAGCATCTGCAGAATATCATATATACCAATTCTGAGGTAGGCATTCCCATACTCATATCATAGACTGATGACATCTTAAACAAAGGTCATGGCCACCAATCATACACTGTAGATCCATGCCGTCAAAATATAGCATAGCCACCTGAATACACTGTGGATCTATGCAAGAAAGTTCAAATCAAGATGAAATAGCCACGAAACATACACAGTGGATCTATGTGTCACAAATTATACATACTCCATCGCAACCTGGATCACAAAGATAATATCTAGATTCTTCGATATCGTCACCCAAAGTACGAATCTAACCATGTGATTACATGTGTTGAAGTCGAACATGGTAGAAGCCACTTGATTACCGGTCATTGAGGAGACCATTAACAAGTGCGAGGGAAATCACCATTGATGTCAATGACTCCCAAGGTACTATAGTACAATCCATCGACTGTGAATAAATGAGTTAATGTCGAACATCTAACAGAATCTTTCGATCAGGGGTCAATGATGTAAACCCACTGTTGAAAGCAAGGAAACTTGCCATTCAGGCATGCAAGCTCCAAGGTACTAAATAATTTTTAAGTCTTGATTCCGGATAATGAGCTGAAGTTGATGGAACAAAACTCGTCACAGGAGGGCCTTGATTTATCCCCCATCAATGACACGAAATGAGTAACAGAGTTTGAAGGTGAAACAGAGCATTTTGCATATTGGACTGGACATAGGGAAGGCTGACATGGAGAGAATGGATAACTGCAGATGGCCGACTCAATATAGGTTTCAGATGGATTTCTCTTGAACATAAGAATGACACGACCAATGATTTGGCAGCATTGACTCAAAGATGACACATGGAATGACCTTGTAATCAATCGAAAGAGAGACAAATGGATTTCCCAAACCAGCTTCAAATGATGAATAGGGGAGTGTCATGTTCAAGAGCGACACTTACTGCCAATCAATACGAAGATGAAACATATCCCTTTCCCAAATTTTCCCCCACCATTTCTGGCAAGTACCTCTTTATTTTTACGCAAGCTTGAAGAGGATCACATCTGCTTGTTGATATAATCTCATCCTTCAGACGAGTCCCTTGGAGTATGTTTAACAAACCCTAAGAAGGAGTGGTTCGGTCCCATCACGGGTCTGTCAATGTTTGTTTGACGAGTCTAGAGATAGTAAACTTGAAGGTTTTTCAAGATTATAGAGTTTGGAAAAACACTTAAAAGAGAACTCTCTCAGTTCCTTTTTCGTAAAATAGTCTAGACGAGACCAAAAAAGAGAGAATTTATCACTTACCAGATGCGTACTTCAAATACTTTATCAAGCGTGAAAATAGCAAGGTCGCTCAGCGATCTTTTCACGCTTAGAGAGTCTGAAAAGAGCTTAAAGAGAACTCCAGGGGGGTTCCTTTTCCGTATAACCTTGGTGAGCCCGAAAAAGTGATAAAACTATGCTCGATCACGTTCTTGTGTTTTTCATGAGTGCAAGAACAGACAAAAAAGACGCTCGAGGTTTTATGTAAAAACCATAAAAACAATAAAAAATCACACCATAACGGAGAAAAATATGTCCATACCCTTGTATGTAATCATCAATGTCAACACACCTGCAAGTCATTACACTCATCTTGATATTAGGAATTAGGTTTAAACAATAGATAAGCATAAAAACCCAGAAAGGACATAGTAAAAAGTAAATTAAATAAGTAAATACACATTTTTACCATATCATTTCATATTTCCACGATTGAGTTCCAAAACCCCCTTTTTACCCTTCGAATTCGGCGTCGATTTTTGGGTGCTACAAGAGATCATTCAACGATCCGTCTGCAGCATTAAGGTAAGCTCTTCATTCTTGACATTTTCATGATTTAAATTTTGAATTTCATTGGTTAATTTTTTAGTTTCAAGTTGTTTTTTGAACTCCACATGTGCATTGGCATTCTCGCAGGCAGCCCATACGGGACCTGCAAGAATGATGTGTTCTCGTAGGTGACCCTTGAGCCACCTATGAGGTGTTCGTACTGTGTAAATGAGTCACCTGCGAGAACCGTAGAACTCAAAATGTTTTAAAATATTTATCCAATGAAAAAGATTCAGATCATGAATAAAATCATTAATCCTCCTTGTATGTTTCTTGTGCAGATAAATAGCCATAAACATGGTGCTCGAGTGGTGTGAATGAGAACATTAAGAGGATAATGCAAATGCCGAGAATCATCCTCCCACCATAGCTGCATTGAGAGATTGTGGGCTCTTAAAATACTTTCGCATGTCGGGCATGAGGGCCCAAGTCAGACTACTGGAATATCTAGTCCATATGTGGGACCCAGATCAACAAGTTTTCAATGTAGGAGCTCACACATTGTCCATAGACGTTGAGGACATATACTTCTTGACTGGATTATCCAGGCGCGGGTATTATGTCAGCCTGACCGGTAGTAGAGGCGGTGGATTAAAAATGAGT
The DNA here is from genome assembly GCA_010110895.2 of Picea sitchensis. Lineage (NCBI taxonomy): Eukaryota > Viridiplantae > Streptophyta > Pinopsida > Pinales > Pinaceae > Picea > Picea sitchensis. The sequence goes on along the minus strand of SNQJ01S0061467.1, from coordinate 40,619 downwards.
GAGTACTGCAATCAATATTGTGTACCTGAGGCCGAGAGGAAAAATGGAAAAGTTGTTATCTGGGGGGTACAAGACTTGACCCTCTGCACTATCCTATTTAATATAGCTCAGATAGCGGGGAGTTCTTCTCCTCATATGGCATTACATAGCTACTTCTAGTACGCCATCGAGTGTACTGAGCTCCGAGTATTCAACTGGGTGGATGCTGTGCTTCGTAGTATCAAAAGGAAATTAACCAAATGCAGGCGGGGTGAATTGAAACAATTTAGTTATGGATCTTTGTTAGTGTCCTTCTTCCTCGAGAGGGTCCCTGTATTTAGACTACAGGTTGAGTGGGATTTCCCGGGTCCTAGGGATCCAAGAATGTTGAGATGGTGTCAGCTCATGGCCCGGCACGTGGCAGGACCAATTGTCAAGTACGACGATATTTTCTTTGACTGGCTTCAAAACCAGATGTTGATGGTCGATGACTACGCTTATGTCGGGTTGGATTTCCAAGGAGATCTGGATTTAGCACTGCCTGAAGATGCTCAATGGGGAGACCTCGGTAAGAAGTACACACATTTTCTCTTTTTAAATGTTTTTGAATTTTTTATCATATTCAAATGTTTTTGTTTTATACATTTATCCAAAGACTAACACAAAAATGTTTGTTGATAACACAAATGTTGGACCATATAGACCTCCTGACACCTCTCCTATCCAGCGATGAGGAGAGGCAGCAGCACCACCACCACAGTATGCCGAAGATTATCAGGTGGTGGAATAGAATTTAGAGGGCCTGACAGCAGACATTCCAGATATGACTCTGGAAGAGGTTCCACGACGCGATCAACGTCACACTGTAGGGGTATCAGTAGCTATGGGTCGACTGCTCCATAGAGTTGCTAGGGCAGTCGTGTGTTATCGTGAACGTCACCCGTGACGTCACTTTGTAGAAGCTATGAGCTTCAAATTTTGATATTTTGGTCTTTGGACAAACTTTTGTAAAAAACTCTTTTGAGCATTGTATATACAGATGGCTTCTACCGGTTTACTTTATAATGTTTGAATTTTAATTTGTTTGATTTATAAATGGTTCAAATGTATGTCCAATACATAATTAGCCAATGCATCCGTTAATGTATTAAGACATCTAGGAATATGCTGATAATCAATGTGATCAAAATATTGTTCCAAGAGACGAATTCGCAAATACACCCGTAACAAAGTAGGACTTCAAATAGAGTAGATATTACTTAGCTGTAGTACTACAAGCTGCGAGTCAAGTCGCACAACCAAATGACGAATTCCGAGTGAGATAGCATCAACCAATAATTCAATAACGATGCTATACTCTACGATGTTGTTGGTTGCACGGCCAAGACATACACCTCATAAAGATATAAGTTCGTTTGTTGGGGCATAGATTGCCCACACAGCGAAATCTAGGTTCCGAGTACTACGGCTAGCACCATCAGCGAAGCCAATATAGGGTAGCAAAGACTCCAACATCTGGTAATCAAACACAACGTCACATAAGGTCAGAGACCAGATAACGTCAAAAGAAAATTAAAGTAACACACACAAAGTATGATACATAAAATACAAGTACTTATGCACAAATGACTTATGCATAATACTTCTTCAAGTACAACCCATTCCTGGGTTCACTCAAAGGGATACCATCGTAATCAACCAGCTCATACGCTCCTTTTTACAAAACCCGATGAACAATATAAGGACCTCACCACATTGGTTCAAACTTCCCAACTCCTAACACATCTCAATCCTATTCATAGAGAAGAACAAGATCACCTTCAGAGAAAACGTGAGGCTTGACATGCTTGTTATACTGCGCCTTGAAACGTTTCTTCTGGGCCTCTATTACTAGAGTGGCGTCTCGTCGAGTTTCATCTAATCTCATCAGATACAATAGACGTTCTTCTTCAGCAAAAGTATTGGGTAAGAGTTCGATAACTAGCTTCAGAGAAGGTATCTCACATTCTATAGGAAGAATGGCTTCCACACCATAAACTAAACAAAAGGGTGTAAACCCAGTAGTAGATTTGACAGATGTCTGATACGCCCACAATGTCGAAAACAACATCGTTTGCCAACTTGTTTTATGAATTCCTATCATCCGTCGAAGCATAGTTATAAGAACTTTGTTGATTGCTTCGACCTGGCCATTAGCTTGCGGATAATAGGGTGTTGAGTTATCATGACAAAGACCCAACTTTTCCGTAAGTTCAGACATCACAAAATTCCTAAAATGACTACCGTGATCAGTAATGATAGCTTGGGGAACACCAAAACGAGCTATGACATGGTTGAAAAGAAACAATGTTGCAGTCTTTCCAGTATTATCGAATGTTGGCATCGCCTCGACCCATTTTGTAAAGTAATCAACAGCTACAATGATGTAACCATTCCCCCCGGCCGAGTGAGGGTGACATGTCATGAAATCAATGCCCCATTTCACAAAAGGACCAACTGAGACCATAGGATGAAGAGGAGCAAGATGTGACCGAATTTTCTGATTGTAGGTCTGGCAGGCATGGCACTTCTGAATGACAGTAATGCAGTCATTGAACAAGGAAGGCCAAAAATACCCTGCACATAAGATCTTCTGGGCAGTAGCATACCCAGACATATGACCACCACATGCTCCAGAATGGTAGTCATTCAGAGATTTTTCTCGGCTTCGTCAAACGTCAAACAACGTCGAAAAATAGAGTCAATTCCTTGACGATAAAGAGTATCCCCAAGGATAATGTATTGACGAGCTTGATAATGAATGCGACGTCATTCAGTACTAGACAAAGCATGCCAAAAAGTCTGAGTTTGGAGATATATAATGATATCCCCATACCAAAGATCGTCAGTGCTAATTAGGAAAAGAGATTCATCGGGCAATGAATCTACTGCTACATTTTCCATGGTAGAGTGAGGAAAATCACATATTAACTCAGCAAAAACTAAGGATTTCTTAGACGTGGCATGATCGAATTCCAAGTCAAACTCCTGGAGTATGACAATCCATTTGGAGTACTTGCCCCCTAGCAATTGATGTGTCAAAATGTGTTGCATAGGGTTGCAATGAGAAAGCACCGTAGTTTTTCTTAAGAGAATATAATGCCGAAAGCGTTGAACGGCTTGAAAGGCAGCCAAAGCCAGTTTTTCAACATGTTGATACTTGATTTCAGTTGATGTGAGACTTTGACTCAAGTAATAAATAACATGTTCATCGTGCGCATCATCCTCTTGGACGAGAACCATGCCAATGGTATACTCTGAGGTAGCAAGATAAAGAAAGTAATCACGACTATAATCAGGAGGGAAGAGAAGCGGAGCTCACATGAGGGACGACTTCAAAGCCTCAAAAGAATTGTTGGCCACGGTATCCCAGACGAACTCTGAATCTTTCTTTAGTAGCCGCGTAAAACCACAAGTAATCTCGGTGTAATTAGGGATGAAACAACGAAGAAAGTTTTCTTTCCCCTACAAACTTTGCAATTGGCGCAGTGTAGAAGGAGGAGGGAGATTAAGAATCGCCTCAACCTTAAGAGGATCTACTTGGATCCCTTGACGTGAAACAATGAAACCTAGAAGACGGCCAGATTCTATGCAACAAATGCATTTATGAGGATTTAAACGAATGCGATATAACTGACAATGAATGAAAATGGCTCGAACGTGAGTTGGGTGATCAACTCGGTGCAAAGAATGAGCAAGTAAATCGTCCAAATAGGGTTGAACGATATTCTTTATATCATGAAAAGCATAAGACATAGCACGTTGAAACGTCGCACCAGCATTCTTAAGACCGAAGGGAAGTTTCCTATAGGCAAAAGTACCCCAAGGACAAATAAAAGAAATTTTATGTTGGTCCTCAGGAGCGATGTTAATTTGATTATAGCCGGAGAAACCATCCATGAGAGAGAATATTTCACTTTCGGCACAGTCATCGACAATCTGGTCGACGAAAGGGGTTGGAAAGTTGTCTTTTGGATAGGCTTTATTAATATCCCTATAATCAACACATACACGTATACTACCACCTTTATTATCAATCGGTATAGGGTTAGAAACCCATTCTGTCAGAGCCACCGGATAAATAAAACCGGCCTTGAGAAGTTTTTCAACTTCGAGTTTGATAGTCACCGCTTTACGTGGGTGGACTAGACGAAGGCACTGCCAGACAGGTTTAGCTCTAGGGTATGTCTTTATCTCATGTACAACAATTGCAGGGTCGATACCTGGCATCTCTTCGTAGCTCCAGGTGAAGATGTCATAAAATTCCTTAAACAGAGATGTATAGGTGACGATTTCATCTGGAGAACACGAAGCTCCAATGTGAACATTTTCAACTATCCCAGGTTTAACTAATATATCAATGGGAATCGTGGGAGAGATATTACTGAGGTTCCCTTCAGCAAACACATCATGTGAAGATCCGGGAACGTTCGATATGACAACAACGGTTGACGGAGCTAAAATCCGTTGGTATTTCTCGAGAGTGTGTTGTTCCAGAAAGAGTATGGAACGATGATGCCCATTGTCCCAAGGTGTGTCCGCCATAACAGACATGATCATCTCATCAGTGGGAAAGATGACATGGAAAGGATCGGGAGACAACTCATCAAGAGAGGGTGTAGAAGGTGTTGCTGATTGAATGGCATGATAAGAAGACTCAACCGGACTTAACGGCATGACGTCACCGAAACGAGTGTGATCTCCAGGGTCAGGGACTATCCAAGGGTCTGAAGACACAGGAAGTTCATGAGGTATGGTGGAGATCATGTTGATAGAAGAAACTGACGGGTGTGGAACATCGGGCGGGGGAAAGGGGAAAGTACCCATTAACGAAGAGTCTTTTAAAAGGCCTACCCCGACATTCTCATAACCCGGCGGGGTTTTAGCTATAAACGACACATTGCCAGTACGAGTATCGAAATTAAAGAAGGCAAGTTGGTCAACCATAACAACCTTTCCTTGATGAGGAAAACGTACTACACGGAAAAGTGTTGACACAATAGCACGCATGGAATCTATCCAGCTACGACCAAGCAGAATATTATAATCAAGGGGAGCATCGAAAAATTCCACTTCAACTTGGACTATCTTACCTTCTAGAGTAACAGGCAATGATGGAAGAACACCGTAAGGCTTAAAACTAGAGCCATTGAAGGCTTTCAAAGTATTTTGTGATTCATTTAAAGGAGGAGAGCCAATGGCTTTCCAACAAGCAAAATACATTACACACGTAGAGGCACCCTCATCGATAACAGCTCAACAAATGTTCTTGTCAGAGAAAACAACTTGTATCTGGAACGCAAGCTGAGGGGGTAACCTTGGAATATGATCTTCCAAGTCAAAGACTATTAAATTCATATCTATTGGGTCAATTCCACCTATAGCTTTCAACAGAGCCCTCCGTTGTGCAGGACAAGACTGTAGGACTTCAAGGGAAAAAATCGATGAAGGTGCTTGGGCCAGATCTTTGACAATGCTATAGTTCTGGGCTACACGAGCATGAGGATTGAAAGCCGATTTCCTAATGACACCTTTCGGGGGTGGTCGCAGAACTGTATCAAGGCTCGGTCGTTCGAGATGAAGAGGACCGTTCGTAGGTGGAGTCGGTGGAGAGGGTTGTACCAAAGCAGGAGGTAAATCATCAACCTTCTCCTTAGATGGAGTATAATCTTTGGCTCTAGTCATGAGTGCAACGTTGTTTTTCTTAGGATCACTGGTACACATCAAAACATATGATGTTGTAGAAGTAGATGTTTGTTCATGGATTACCAACTGAGCCTGTTGTTGAGACGGGAAGGGTTGGGACAAGACTGCTGGCGTAGATGGTTTTGACATTCCTTAAAGGAACTTAGTAACCTCGGCACGTCGTGGACAATCCTTCATGTAGTGATCGTCAACACAGATAAGGCAAGGGTATCGTAGTTTGTTCTTATCCCGATCTTCAACAGGAGGGGTTTTAGTTTTCTCAGTTTGATTATTATTTTTGCCCTCCTTATTCTTGCCTCTCCCTTTCTTTGATTTATGTTTGCCGGTCGGTGTAGATTGAACAACGTTCACCTCAGAAGTTTTACCGGTGGAAGTGGCAGGAGATGGAGCATTTTGAACATTAGAAGAGATAGATTTAGGGGTTGTACTTGAAACAGAATGTGAGTGGGCATGGGCAGTACCAATCACACAATCAGCTGCATGCGAGGCAGCTGGAGTAGTTGAAGTGTTGGAAGAACCAGGACGAGGTAATTTAGGTAGAAAATCGTAAAGTGTTCCCGTTTGCGAATAAATGAGATCAAGATATTGAGCACGACTTATAGCCTGCTCTTCCGTAACAACACCACCCATGGCAATGTCTTTACCAATTCCGTTCACGAAGGATTTCATAAACCATTCTGCCAGTAACTGATCAGGGAGTTCAAGTTTAATGAGACATCATCTCCTTCGCCACTCATGGATATGATCTGATATATGAGTGCCTTTAGTCTGTTTGAAGGAAGCCAAAATCTCAGTCCCAGTATCATAACGGATCGGTAACTAGTAATGTGTAAGAAAGGCCATAGCTAGGGTGTTGAAACCAGAGAAGAAACCTCGTGGCAATTCAATATACCACTTTGCAGCAGAACTAGTCAAGGTTCGTTGAAAAAGACGTAAACGAATAGAGTCATCCATCAATGAGTTGGATGAACACCATAGGTGAAAATTCATGACGTGATTGTTCGGGTCCTCTCCCACTTTTCTGTCGAATTTTGGAATATCCGATGGAAGCTTGGCTGGAATAGCAGGCCATTGGGGAGAGTGATGAATAGGATCATTTAGAATCCTAGACAAATCTGGCAAATCCAAAGTAGCAAGAAAAGGTAACTGTCGATTCACCTGCGGGTACTGGTGACTTTGGGGTGG
>SNQJ01S0061467.1:0-24416 GCA_010110895.2 Picea sitchensis | reverse complement strand
ATGAGAAGTATGACGAATATCACGAATTATTGTAAGTTAAACTATGTGGTATGATTAGAATATACCAGGGCATGGTATGAATCCTCGAATGTGTAGTGAAGCAGTCCATATGCTCAAAGTTGAAAGAATATTCTTGCAGCATTGGATTTATTGAGCACATAGTAGTACTTGTGTGTAGAAGCGTTGCATGCATAGTTATATGTGTGTGTGTGTATTGAAGTGCTAAAGTGTGTAGAGGTTTGTGACATTTATTCCACTACTATAATTGTATTAAAATAAGTATACTTGTATAAATATAATCAACACAAGTCTTGGCATAGTACCTTAGGGTTGTGCACAATTAATTTGGTCTAATTGTAACAAGGAACATTATAAGTAGCATCTACACACTAGGAATTTTGAAGTATCATTGTCTAGTAGTGATCTTAGGTTGCTACAAAGAATATCCTAGAGATATAAGTTGAGATTGTGTGACGTGGCCCAACTTGGGAGGTTGGGGGAGTTACAAAATAAAACAATGACAATCATACACAGTACACCAAGATTCTACCCTGGAAACCCTTAACCGAGAAAGCCAACATTCCTTGAGTGATTCTTTCTCCTTGTTGTTTTATTCATTCTCTAAATAAATATTGACATGACTAACCTTAGTCCACACCTAAGAAAAAATCATCATCATACTCTATTACTTTACCTTCTTGTTGTTTTATCTTGATCCAATTCTCTTTCCCAAGCATCGAATTGTACCTTCTCAATACTCCCACTGCATGGGAAATATATCATCAAGAGAATACCATCACATACATCAAACAACCAAAAGAACTTACATAGGGAGCATGAGTCATGCTCTCTATCTCTTCTCATGTATTTGAACATTGTTTTGTAGTTAGTGTTTCCCCCACAGGGATTTTGTCTTGATTGGTTTTCAATCTTGCATGTTGAAAAAATTCAAGACTATTTCAATATACTTCCTCTGATTTATTTGGAGCTTTATAATACTTGATCTCTCTTAATATCCATCCCTAAAGGGAGGTTTTTTTCAATGACAACCTCCATGTAAAACTTGGAGGATAGCTTCAACTTCACCTCCTTTATTGCATCCATGTTTCTTCCGACCAACAACATGTCGTCAAAATACAAAGCTACATATATGGAACTATTTCCTTCTTTCTCCGAATTTATGTAGTGATCAACATTGCTTCTCATAAATCCAAAACTAAGGATGTATGTGTCAAAATTTGGTACCGCATCCTTAGTGATTGTTTTAGACCATAAAGGGATCTCTTCACCTTGTACACTGACTCTTTCTTTCCCTTTATTGCAAATCCTTCAAGTTGTTTCATGTATATTTATTCTTGCAAGTCCCCAAGTAGTGTAATACCCCTAGGCCTAACCCAAACTGTAAATGTAAATACAAATGTACTTAATATGGTGAGTTGTTGATATAATTTTGCATGCACATTCCATGGTATAGTGCACACATGTACTGCGCACTAAAATGATGAAGTGTTCACATTCCAGGATACCATGCGTAGCAAACTTAAGTTCATGCTATTTTGAAGCCAGGGAGCCTTTGTGTATATGTTGTTTTGTATAGGCTAGTGAGCCAGTTATTATAAGCTAGGAGGCTTATGTGTTGAATTAGGCCGGAGAGCTTGGATGCTAAAGGCTAGTAAGCCTATTTTTGTATATGTATTATCATTAATATAATACATTGTTGTGTGTAGAACAACCATGATAAAAGAGTATGTGGGAATAAACTCCGTTGGTTAGGGAAAATGGGCTAAAAGTTAAGGAAAAAGACTAACCTAGGGAGATTAAGCCAAAAAGGAATATTATATTAATATTCCTTAAAGTGTAAAGCATGGATAATTATTTTATCCTAAACTCTAAGGATGGGGACAAGTGGAACAAAGTAGCTCTCAACATGACAAGTGTCAAGTTAGGAACATGCATACATATAGTTTGTACTTAGTTCATTTTCCCATTCATTCATTCCATCATCATTCACTCACTCATTCAGTTGTCCTTCATACCTTCCTATCATTGTACCTGTATCTATACCTATACTTGTATCCGTACCTATACCTGTATCTATACCTGGTTATTTTGGGAGTTGGAATGAAGAAGTGGGTTATCAGTCTTGTGGCATACTGAAGAGGCGGGTTGTCAGTCCCATGAGAAATTCTCTATAGGTGAGAGAATTTTTGGGAATTGTTTTCCCAAAGTTGCCAAAATGAAGCTATAGGGCTTTGAGAGTTCTTGTCTGGCTTGTTGTTGAAGCCCAAAAAGAAAGTGGGGCAGTCGAAGGACTGTTGAGTAGAGAAGGGGACCACTTCCTCAGGTGGGATAGGCATGTGTGGAATGAGCGACAATAGGCTATTAGTTTGAGTTGGTACCTGTGACAAAGTCTTTCCTATTGTCTGAGATACATTATCTTGGTTAGGAATCCCTTTACCAGAGTGGAGATTAGTCCCAGCTCGAGGGTGACCCACTGTTGAGAGTGATGAGCAACGTGGTATAAGGCTGGGAGGTTCATGGAAGGTATGGATGCAGTTGGTGATATTCTTACCAAGATAAGTGTCAATTGTGTGTTAAATTACATGTTGCATTATCATTTATGTGTTTATTTTTATGGGTTTTTCCTATGTGTGTTGCATGTGTATTTCTATTATTTTTTTGTATGAATCTGTGCATTTGAAAAATGTATTTGTCTATTTTAAGTTATATATATAAAGTTCCGCAAGATATTATCTGTGTATATATTTTAATTTGTATATAGATTGAAAATATTTATGTGGCATAGCCCATTTGGATGTTGGGGATGCTACAAGTAGGAACATTGTCTTCACATCCATTTTCTCTATTCAAAATCAAATGTTGTAGCCAAATACATCAGTAATATAATGGAATTTAATTTTGCAATAGGAGATAAAATATCACCAAAGTAGACTCCCTCAACTTGGGAATACCCTTTCACTACCAATCTAGCTTTGAACTTCTCAACTTGACCTACTGCGTTCAAATTTTTCTTGAACATCGACTTGATACTGACATGTTTTCTTCTAATATGCAATTCAACTAAGTCCCATGTCTCATTCTTCTACAAGGATTACATTTCTTTGACCATGGCGTCCTTTGATATTTTACCCTCTTTCAAGTCGATTTCCACCTTGACCGACCTGGGCTCATCATTAGTGGTAGATAATACAAATGTAGAGTGAAAATCAAAATCAAGTGGACTATTCCTTTCAAGAAGTTTCCTTACTCATTCAAACCTCCTCACAACTGGAGACAATGTTTCCACCTCTTCCTCTAATTCATTCGACTTCCCTAAATCATATTCTTCTTTCCTCACCTCAAAAACCAACTTCTCTGGTTCCTTTTCCATTCAAACCCCTTCAGACTCAGAATTTCCTCCGACTTCTATGAAGACCACATCTTGACTATAAACTATTTTCCTCAATACCATATCCCATATCTTATATCATTTCATTGTATCGAATGAAAATACACTTGACTGCTTTATTGTCCAACGTGTTCCTATTTTCCTTGGTAACATGCACAAATGCATCACATCCAAAGAATATAAGATGTGAAATAAAAGGCATCTTACCAAACCATGTGGAGTTGATTCGACTAGCATTGATGAAGGAGACATGTTTACTAATTACCTTGCATTTTTTACAACCTCTTCCCATAATTATTTTGTGAGACCGACACCATTAAGAATGATCCTTGATTTTTCCATAAATGTCTTGTTCATTCTTTCAGCAACTCCATTTTGTTTTTTGGTATATGGTATGGTATTTTGGCATGCTATACCAAATTTCTTGCAGAACTGCTCAAAATCCATACCACATAATTCACCTCCATTGATATTTCTCAGCACCTTGATCCTTTTATCTTTTTTGTTTTCCACAAGCGATTTAAACGCTTTTCCGTTTCAAAAAACTCATATTTCTTCCTCAGGAAATATAGTCATGCATTCCTAGAGAAATCATCTATAAAGGAGACATAATACAAAGATCCACCTAGTGAAGGGATTGGTGCAGGCCCAAACACCTCACTATGTATTAATTCCAGAATCTATTTTTCCCTTGTAGCTCTAGATGGAAATATCACATGATTTTGCTTTCCATATGAGCAATTTTTACAAAAATTGACATCTAATTTACAATCAGGAAAACCGTTGACCATACCTTTTTTGTGCATAGATTGAAGTATTTTTTTCTGTATATGTTCCATCATATGGTGCCACAACATGGTTGGGTTGACCCAACAAGAAACATTCAAGTCATTCATAGTTGAGTTAGTTTCAATTTCTTCAAGTGTCAAGTTGATTTGATTCAAGTCGAGTCGTAGTCTAGTCAACCTCAGGAACAACAGTGTTGTTGCATCCATTTGATTTGACATTTCCTAACAACTTGTATAGGGTTCCAATATAAACTCCTTTCAACAATACCATCACACCCCTAGCCATATTTCACAATTCCTTATGAAAGAGTCTACACTCCTACATCACTCATGTTACTAACATATATCATATTTCTTTCCAAAGATGGAATATGTAGCACACCTGGGATATTTCTACCAATCCCATCCTATAGCAGCAGCCATACCTTTCCTCGTCCAAAAATTTTGGTTGACGAGTCTTCCCCCAAAAGTACCTCTCCTCCATCATATCTATCATACTCACAGAACCATTATTTATGAGGATTCATGTGTAAAGATACCACTGAGTCGATCAACCAAGAATCATGTTTCGATTGTGTACTTGTCGATGTCAGATACACATCTCCTTATTTTTCAAAGGGAGTCTTTCCTTCAGTTGACTTATTCTCATCAAATCCTAGACTAATTTTAGTCAATTTTGACTTACAATCCCTTTTTTAATGCCCAACTTTACCAATTTTCCAAAATCTTCTTGTTGAATGAATTGGATATTTATATTTACCCTTCGAATTAGACCATTGACCGGAGAAATTGCTTTTACCTTTCTCAATTGGTTGACCTCTCCTTATAAAGGAATCCTTGGTCGATCCTTCCATGTTCTTCTGCCGTATTTCCTCTAACATCAGGCATAAAACAATGTCTTAAATCATTAATGTGATTGAATTACTCCCAATAACCATGACTAGATTACCCCATGAATATTGCAAAGAACACAATAGACTTAGACATTTATCCTCCTTGATTATTTTAATGTCCATAGACAATAAATAAATTGTTACAATATTGAATGAATTAAGGTTCTCTATTACTGAGATCCCATCACTCACCCTCAGAAAATACAAATTCTTCCAAAGAAACAACTTGTTTATCATGGATTTCAACTGGTACAAATTCCCCAACATATCCCACAGTTTCTTTGTTATGTCTTCACATAATACATTCAACAATATAAAATATTCTCGGCATAGTCAGATCATACTCCTCGCCTTCCTATCGATTCTATCCCATTGTTCCTTCGACATACTCATCGGAATTTCCATGACTCACAGTGATCCAATCTATAAGGAGTTCTTCCATTTTAAGCTTCCAAATCTCAAAATTCTAGACAATGAATTTTTTGATCTCTATCCTTGAACTAATTGCCATTCATTCAAGAAAAAATTAAAGATCAGTGTATTACAACTCCCACTAGATCTAGGTTTAGTACATATCCAAGAACAATTCAATCTACTCTTCTTCAAATATGCTCAGATCCAAGATATGCTTAACCTTGCTTTGAAACAACTTCTTGCACAAAGCAACAAGACGAGTTCGGATACAATTGTACATAATGAGGAATTAAATATCTTATACCAATTGTATCAAAGAAAGATTTAATATCAAGCTATGATGCCAATTGTAGATAACTACACTCACATTAAACCAACAAGGAAAGTGAATATATAATTAAACAAAAAGAAAACAATGACAATTACACACAATACACAAAGATTTTATCCAGGAAACCCTTAACCGGGAAAACCAACATTCCTTGAGCGATTATTTCTCCTTGTTATATTATTCATTCTTTGAATAAAGAGTTACATGAATAACTTTGGTCCACACCTAAGACACAATCATCATCATACTCTCTTTCTTTATACAAAAAAAACCCTACATCTAATTCGTCTTACATCTACATGACCATTACACACCTATCTGAAACCGAGAGATGACAACAAAACCTTGTTTTCAGTTATTTTCAATGACCTTTACTGTATTACATGGTGCCTTATTTATAGGCTTTACAATAGGCAAAACCCGAAATCATGGCACCCAAAAATAGTTACATATCCATGCATATTATTCGTTACAATCCCGCCAATCTTGGGATTATGTTACAGTCAACTTCAGTGAGAATCCAGTCAGAAATGAACTAGTTGACCTCTAGTAATTGTTCAATCAGTTCTCACTCTATGATCCAAATGGATTTTGATGGTCTCCCACCTATTCCAACTGGGTCATTTTGACAGTTTTCCAGTTTGGCAGTTTTTTCCCTAGTTTTTGGGTCCCTGACTTGTGGGGCCGTTTTGAGGCCCTAAACAACATTTTTAAGGGATTTTTATAGACAAAATGATCTTTGATGGATAGTAGAAAAATATTTATTACTCGGATAGACCTTTCCAACAGGCTATCATTCTCCTAAAATGAAGATCGTATGTAAAAGTTACGACCCCGGGAAGTTGATGTACTAACTTGTTACAACATTGAATGAATTTAGGTTCTCTATTACTGAGATCCCATCACTCACCCTCAAAAGATACAAATTCTTCCAAAGAAACAACTTGTTTATCATGGATTTCGACTGGTACAAATTCCACAACATATCCCACAGTTTCTCTGTTATGTCTTCACATAATACATTCAACAATATAAAATATTCTCAGCATAGTCAGATCATACTCCTCGCCTTCCTATCGATTCTATCCCATTTTTCCTTCGACATACCCATCGGAAGTTCCATGACTCACTATGAACCAATTTGCAAGGAGTTCTTCCATTTTAAGCTTCCAAAGCTCAAAATTCAGGACATTGAATTTTTTGATATCTATCCTTGAACTAATTTCCATTCTTTCAAGAAAAAATTAAAGATCAATGTATTACAACTCCAACTAGATCTAGGTTTAGTACATATCCAAGAACGATTCAATCTACTCTTCTTCAAATATGCTCAGATCCAAGATATGCTTAACCTTGCTTTGAAACAACTTCTTGCACAAAGCAACAAGACAAGTTCCGATACAATTGTACATAATGAGGAATTAAATATCTTATATCAATTGTATCAAAGATAGAATTAATATCAAGATCTGATACCAATTGTAGATAATTACAATCACATTAAACCAACAAGGAAAGTGAAGATAGAATTAAACAAAAAGAAAACAATGACAATTACACACAATACACAAAGATTTTATCTAGGAAACCCTTAACCGAGAAAACCAACATTCCTTGAGCGATTCTTTCTCCTTGTTATATTATTCATTATTTGAATAAATAGTTACATGAATAACTTCGGTCCACTCCTAAGACACAATCATCATCATACTCTCTTTCTTTATGCAAAAACAACCCTGCAACTAATTCGTCTTACATCTACATGATCATTACATGCCTATCTGAAACCGAGAGATGACAGCAAAACCCTGTTTTCAGTTATTTTCAACAACCTTATAGGCTTTACAATAGGCAAAACCTGAAATCATGGCACCCAAAAATAGCATATCCATGCATATTATTGGTTACAATCCCGCAAATCTTGGGATTATGTTACAGTCAACTTCAGCTAGAATACAGTCGGCAATGAACTAGTTGACCTATAATAAGTGTTGAATTATTCCTCACTCTATGATCCAAATGGATTTCGATGGCCTCCCACCTATTCGAACTAGCTCATTTTGGTAGTTTTCTAGTTTGGCAGTTTTTTCCCTAGTTTTTGGGTCCCTGACTTGCGGGGCCATTTTGAGGCCCTAAACAACAGGGATTGTTATAGTCAAAATGATCTTTGATGGATAGTATAAAATTATGTATTCCTCGGATAGACCTTTCCAACAGGCTATCATTCTCCTAAAACGAAGATCGTATGCAAAAGTTACGACCCTAGGAAGTTGATGTACTAACTTACCCAAACGGGGCCTACATGACTTTTGGCTCTTCATATCCTAGGGTTAGGTTTTTTGGATGTCTAGGGATTTTGACATTCCTTTTTATTGTAAAAATGCCTTCATAGCCTCATTGTAATCATATTATTGTGAATGAGTGCAATCATCACATCTCTTCTCATAAATAAGCCGCCACCATTCTAGCAAGCTTGTTTCCACTACATTTTACAGTTTCAACTTATTTCCTTATTGAATAGAAACCATTTTCACTGTATATATGTTATTCTGTGCTAAGCATCTTTTGATAATAATATGTATTCATTTCTTTCTGCAAATATATTTTGGATCAGTGCTATCAAAGTGATCTTCTCCTTGTTCTTCTTAATGCATGTCCCCAACGAGGTCAAGGTACAAAGAATTGGGTCTCAACCTTGTTTCTCTTGAGGAAAAAATCTCTCACACACCCAAACGACCTCTCATGGTACACGAAAAGAAAGATGATGGGACAGGAGATCCCTTCAAAAATTTTCTCGAGGAATTCCTCGCACAATAGAGGAAGGAGATGATGGATAGTTTTTCACAAATCCTTCGACGGCTACCAACAGGCGACGCATCTTCCTTGAATGGAGGTGCCACCCCATTCAAGGTACAAATCAACTTCAATATTCCTATATATGAAGGTCAGATAGACGTTGATGTGGTATAAAAAAGGTTGAATCTGCTAGAAGGGTATTTCTCTGTCCTTAACTTCTTGAATAGAGAATTGCACTACTCAAAGTCATCCCCCATGTCAAAGATTGGTGGGAAACTTTCTGTGAGCAAAATGAAATAGAGGAATTCTCATTATTTACAGTCGTAGACACATGGGAGCCCTTCAGGGATGCTATTAAGTAACAATACTACCCTGTTGGAAGTTATGATGACCTGTACACAAAATGGACCATGTTGTAGCATGAAAGAGATAAAGAAGTGTCCGAGTTCACAAATATCTTCCATACCTTGCGCACCAATATGGGTTTCAAATATTATGAGAGACATATGGTGCTCAAGTATCATGGTGGTCTCCATATATACATTCGGTCTGAAATGGAGTTTCTGGACATCTCATCCTTGGGCATGGCCTACCGATATGTTGTCAAAATCGAGCAGAAGCTCAAAAACAAGATGCAACAATTTGGGCCTGGGAACCCCTCACAGAGAAATCCAAGAAAAAGTGGCCCCAACTCGCAGAACAAAGGAAAGAAAAAATACAGACAACCTCAGGACAACTAGTCCATGCTGCAAGAAAAGAAGGACACTGAAAATACAAAGAAAGATACGAGGAAGTGGTTCTGAATCTGAGTAAGAAATAGAAAGGGGAGACAGATCATAGATGCAGAACCCAGTGCTACAGTTGCTACCACCAAGCTCCAGCTTGGTGAACTAGATGAGCCAGAGGAAGGAGAGCACCTTTTTCATTTGCATATGTGGGTGAAGGGTACCCCATTGCACTTCATCGTTGATAGCAGTAGCCAGAAGAACCTCATATCAATATATTTTTTCAAGTGACTTGCCCTACTGACAATGTTGCACCCACAACCCTACACCATTGAATGGCTCCCCCAAGGAAGTGAAGTCCACGTCAACCAATAATGTCACTTGTCATATGGATTAAATCCATTCAAAGATGAGGTATTGTGTGATGTTTCCCCTCTCGAAGTTTGTAATGCTCTTTTGGGCCAACCATATTTATGGAAACATCATGTTGTATATGAGTCTAGGCCTTGCAGTGTTATTATTACTTTGAACAAGAAATTGTACGGGATACCCGAGGTAGTCCCACCCAGTGCTATTTCCTTGATCTCTGCCAAGAAATGCAGAAAGGTCATCTCTCAGACAGGGAATTTTGTCTTCTTCATGATTCTCTCTCATAATATTCTCTCTCAGAATGAGCGAAATATCGCATCCACATCCAGGATCTCTACGACCAACCTCTCCAAATATTAGAAGCAAGTGGATAAGGTCGTGAAAGAATACTCAAATATCTTCTCCTCACCTACCGAGGTACCTTTGCACTGTCAGGTCAAGCACCCCATTGATATGACCCATGCCACATTGTTTCCCAATGTGCCAGTCTATCGATGTTCTCTATTAGAGAATTAGGAGATCAAGTGATAGATCAAGGAAATTCTCCACAAGGGGCACACTCGTCCCATCTCATCACCTTGTGGGAGCCCAATCAGGTTGGTACAGAAGAAAGATGGAACCTGACAAATCTGCATTGATTACTAGGCCCTGAATAAAATCACAGTCAGAAACCAGTACCCAATTCCCTGAATCGAAGACCTCCTTGATCATCTCATGAGGGCAAAATACTTCAGTAAGATTGATATGAATTTTGGCTACCACCATGTCCCGATAGAACAGATAGATGTATGGAAGACTACCTTCAAGTCAAAGGAAGGTATTTTTGAATGGTTCGTCATGCGCTTTGGTTTAACAAATGCTCCAGCCACTTTCATGAAGATGATGGATGATATCCTATGACCATTCACCAATACTTTTGTAGTGGTGTATTTGGATGACATCCTCATTTACATAAAGACTTGGGCAAAACACTTGCATCATATTCAACAGGTTTTGCACACCCTGTAGTAGCACCAACTCTATGCCAACTTGGAAAAATGATCCTTCGACATGGATAGGGTTCATTACCTAGGATACATCATTGATTAGCATGGCATACATGTGGATCCAGCCAAAATCCAAGTCATCCGTGACTGGACAACCCCAACCACACTCACTAAGATTAAGATCTTCTTGGGCCTTGCCAATTTCTACCGCAGGTTCGTGTTAGGATTCTCCCATTTTACATGGGACTCATCCAAGTAACCAGGGGTGGTGGTAAGGTGAAATTTGTGTGGGCTCGCTCCCAACAAAAATAGTTCGATGATTTGAAGCAACGCTTATGCTCATCCCCATTAATTTCACTACCATACCTGCAACAACCCGTTGAGATCGATAAAAATGATTCATACTATGTTATTAGTGTCTTTCTCACTCAGAACATCCACCTCGTGGCTTATCATAGTGAGAACTATCAGATGTTGTCCATAAGTACACTACTTATGACAAAGAAATGTAATCCATTGTGAAAGCTTGTTGTCAGTGGAGACATTACATTCTTGGGAAGGAGACAATCTTCCACACTGATCATAATCCATTGTATTTCATGCACACAAAAGGAAAATTGTAGAATGATCGTTGTTATCACATGATTTTTTTTAGGGTCATAGGAGACAACCATGAGCATAGGCAGCAGGCGGGTGCAGTTTACAGCGATAGAGATCCCCTATGCAGTTTAGTTTAGCGCAATCTCTAAGCGTAGATGGAAGGGTTCCATAGTTGGCGGGTGGATAAATTTTAACAGGGATGCTAAAATAGAAGGCGTGCCCTGTTCACAGATCGTGGCCATATCAACGACCACTAGTCATTTCAGCATCACAAGTTTCACAGGCATTAAAATCCAAAGGTGGGCTGAAATCCAAACCACAGTATTGTAGGGAGGCTACGTGGCAAAACATGGTGCATTTAGGGCTCGAAAGTGATGTGGGTCCAAACCACTTTCGACGGCCCGAAAATCACATGCTAGTACAACGTCGTATCCAACAGCAGCATGTGGCCACCCCCTAATAGTCAATTCATGTCTTGATCCCAAGGAGGGTTCATCCAATGAGAAAGGACTAATGTTTGTAGCCTCAAAACCACCTGCTTATTCAATTACCAATATATGAGCAAAATGTGGTCGCCCACTAGTCATGTAACACTCCAATCTCAAGGAGGATTTAATTAATGAAAAAGGATTGGTAGCTGAAACCTCTACATAGTCCATTAATAGGAATCATGGAAGTTATGGCCGAGGAGACAAAACTATCAGCCCGAGGTACCACGATGGATGGTTTCTTCTTGCAGGCCCATATCAATTTGATCTTGCATTTGGCAGGAGGAAACATGCATAGTCTGACAGAAGGATGCACAAATGAAAATCCTTTAATATGATGGCCAGCTCATGCTCCTAGCTGTGGTCTACTATTTTGTGCATAAATACATCAGATGAATGAAGAAGGGGGGGGGTTCAGAGGACGGAGAGCTGAGAGAGGTTTAGGAGCAGGGCACTGTATTTTTCAATTTGTAAGCCTGAGGGGCATGGATTGTAAAATATTGTGTTATTGAACATTCCTTTGAGTTGTTTTATCAGACTGTCTTGTTAGTTTACATATTATTCTGTTTTTCTTCTTGTATGGATGTATCATCTTTGATTTATCGATTCCTGAGGTGGTAGAGGATCTGATGTCATCTTATCCATGTTTCATTGTTTATCACTCAGATTCTTTATGTTTTTATTCTTGTTTGAATGTAGCATCTTTGATGTATGTATTCCTAAGGTGGTAGAGGATCTTCTATCATCTTTCTCATGTTTCATTGTTTATCACTCAGATACATTTTGTCTTCTTTCTTCTCATCACCACATAAATCCTTTGTCTGATAGGAAGTTTAAATGACTTCATTGAGCAGAATACTTATGACTCCATTTCCCAATGGTCTAGGACTGATCTGCAACAACCTTTGTTATCTTTTCCTTTCTTTCCAGTCTTTCTGACCCACATACTCAAACCATTTCAATACATTTACATTTTGATGGAAACTGGGCTTATCCTCTTGCAGTCTGAGGGTGACTCTCATTTCTAACATTAATGGAATGGTTGTCGGGGACAGAAGTGAAGATATCTTCCCTACGAGAATGAAAATGAGGAGATCCAATTTTAGATGGTGAACTAAAGTTGGACACATTGTTCTGACTGCTTATCCTTCACCATGGTAACTCCACTGTGCATAATCTGTTGGTGACTTCATTGAAAGGAGAAAAATAAAATGGCTATAGAGGATATCCTGTCCAGGAGGTTTTCCCCACTAAATTTCTCAGCCATAGCTGGTTATCCATATCCTGTGCCTCAAATTGATGAATGGAAAGATCTTCTGCCAAGATTTTATGAAGGTTTCTAGGGTTTCATGCTTTGATGCATCATCTTGACATTCAACATGAAGACATATGTATGAAGTTTTTTATGTAATATCTTCAAGGAGATGCTCGTATTTTGTATCACTCTCTTGAGATTTCTAGCACTTCTTCACTCAAAGAGTTTCATGTAGCTTTCAATATTCATTTTCAAAAATTTTATTCCTCTGAGTTAATTTTTCATAGTTGTTTTGAAGAGTATAAAGACTGTGTTCAGGATATAGTTGATTCTTATGAAGGTTGTGATAATGAAGAATATGCCTTGGATGAGGAATCATCTCTTTCTCTTCCCTGTTCATTTGCATCATATGAAAACTTGGTTTGTTGTCTCAATAAGGAAAGTGTAGAAATTGAGTTTGTTCTGGAAGTTGATACTCTTTGTAACCTTGTCTCTAAAAATCCTAGATATGAACAACCTATTTTTAACTCGTATGATGATGATAATATATTGCTTCTTGGATTGAATCTTGAAAGGAAGCATGTGTTTAATAATGAAGAACAATTTTCTCATATTGGGCAAAAGATACCTCTTGGTATGCCAATTGAGGCTCCTCTTTTATTTTATCATTATGGAGACAGTTATGAAGATGCTAAGTGTTTTTTGTCTTGGAAGAAAAAAGCATTAGCAGCCAACTTTGTTATGAAAGTGAAATATTTTACCAAGGGTAGAATGATAGAGAGAAAGATCCATCCATTTATATACATGAGGAGGTTTCTTGCCATCATCTAGTAGATGTTATCAGAGAAGGAAAAACAGAAGTGGATCAGTAGCCTGCATCAACCTATCACTCACCTGTGCTTTCCACAGACATTCAACTATATGTGAGAAGCTATAAACAAGAGTAGGATTTATGTTACCAACCTAATAGGTTTTATCACCTATTGCATGACCTTGTAGGGGAATACATGGAGTTGCATTTCCTTAATGTATTGAAGCCTCCAAGATTTATATTACCTTCAGGATTAAGAGAAAATATGAAGAATGCAATTAATTTGGTGTCACAATTTTACTGTCCCTTGTTGATCAGTGACAGATTAAATAAATTTTTAGTTAGGAAGTTACTTGAATGGCTCTGGTGGAAGTTTGTTTTCACCTAGCGCATTGTAAATATTAGTTAGTTTAGGATTGTACATAAATAAGATCCTTTTGGAGCATGTGTGTCTATTTTATTTTTAAGTTAATTAGTGTACATGTTTGCTTGTCGTCTCTAGAAAACACATTTGATCTCGACTCCACCACCCAAAATCTAAGGCACTGGAGTTTCTTGTTTTTGGCAGCTCACAGGGAGCATGCTATCCCCTGTGGAGCCAATGTTATCACATGAAGTTGTTCAAGGTCATAGGCAACAACCATGAGCACGGGAAGTAGGCAGGTGTAGTTTGCAGTGATAGAGATCCCTGCGTAGTTTATTTTAGTGCCATATCTAAGTAGTGATGTAAGGGTTCCATAGTTGGTGGGTGGATAAATTTTAGCGGGGGTGCTAAAATAGCAGGCTCGCCCAGATCACATATTGTGGACATATCAATGACCACTAGTCATTTCGACGTTACAAGTTGCATGGGCATTAAAATTCAAAGGCAGGTCGAAATCCAAACTGTGGTGTTGTGGGGAGGCTATGTGGCAGAAGATGGTGCATTTTGGGCCCAAAAGTGATGTGGGTCCAAACCACTTTCAATGGCCCTGAAATCACATGCTCTTACAGTGCCATATCCAACAGTAGAATGTGGCCACCTCCTAATAGTCAATTCGCATCTCGATCCCGAGGAGGGTTCATGTAATCAGAAAGGAATGACTTTTGTGGCCTCAAAACCACCTTCTTATTTAGAGCCAAATCCATGATCAACACGTGCTCGCCCGCTAGTCATCTAGCTACGCTCCGATCCCAAGGAGGATTTAGTTAATGAACAAGGATTGGTAGCTGAAACCACAACTCAATCCATAAATAGGAATCATGGAAGTTATGGTCGAGGAGACATAACTGTTAGCCCGAGGTACACAATGGACAATTTATTCTTGCAAGCCCATATCGATCTAAGCTTGCGTCTAATAGGAGGA
This sequence comes from Picea sitchensis, assembly GCA_010110895.2. NCBI lineage: Eukaryota > Viridiplantae > Streptophyta > Pinopsida > Pinales > Pinaceae > Picea > Picea sitchensis. Next base: position 9,205 of record SNQJ01S0061467.1, on the reverse strand, counting down.
AACACACACATTCTGATAGAAGGATGCATAGATGAAAAGCCTTGGAAAGGATGGCCAGCTCACACTCCTAGTTGTGGTCTAATATTTTGAGCATAAATGCATCATATGAATGAAGAAAGGGGGGTTTAGAGGCTGGAAAGCCGAGAGAGCTTTAGGAGCAGGGCACTATATTTTTTAGTTTGTAAGCCCGAGGGGCTTGGATTGTAAAATATTATGTTATTGAAGATTCCTTTGAGTTGTTTTATCACACTGTCTTCTTATTTTACATATTATTTTGTTTTTCTTCTTGTCTGGATGTAGCATCTTTGATCTATGTATTCCTGAGGCAGTAGAGGACCTATTGTCATATTTCCTATGTTTCATCGTTTATCACTCAGACCCTTTCTATTTTTCTTCTTGTCTGAATGTAGCATATTTGATCTATGGATTCCTGAGGTGGTAGAGGATATGTTGTCATCTTTGCCATGTTTCATTGTTTATCACTCAAACACATTATGTCTTCTTTCTTCTCATCACCACATAAATCCTTGTCTGATAGGTAGCTTAAATGCCTTCATTAAGAAGAAAACTTATGACTCCATTGCCCAATGGTTTAGGACTGATCTACAACAACCTCTGTTATATTTTCCTTTCTTTGTAGTCTTGCTGACCCAGCTACTCAAACCATTTAAATACATTTACATTTTGATGGGTATTGGGCTTGGTCTTATCCTCTTACAGTTTGAGGGTGACTCTCAGTGCTAACAACTACCATCAGAAATGGTCCACGTACTTGCATCAATTCCACCTCAACATCAAGTATAAAATGGGAAGAACCAACTGCGTCGTTGATTTCCTCCGTAGAATTCCAGTCATGACACTCACCATGGTGATAGAATATTGCGGCCATGAGACCTCTGGATGGCCCCAAATCTATGAGACAAACCTAGAATTCACCAAACCTATACTTTGACACCACCTACAAAATGTTGGGTGTAAATGTAGTTGTCACTAATTTCCATATTCAGGACGAGTTGTTGTGTCGTTTGGGACATATCTATGCTCCATCAAGCGAGCGAACGAATATTATCTGGGAAGCCCACTAAAGTAGGGTGGAAGGACACTCCAGCATCAAAACTACAATGGCAATGATGCTGAAACATTTCTACTGGCCGAAACTTTGACAGGATGCCAACAAGTATATCTGGTCCTACACTGCCTGCATGATTGCCAAACCGAACACTGAGAAACATGGACTATACACCCCTCTGCCTACTCCTGACAGGACATGGGACTCCATCTCGGGCCTCGCTTCCACCAAGCGGGGAAATGATTGTGTTTTTGTGGTTGTGTATTTCTTTTCTAAGATGTATATTATGGCTACCTGCAAGAAGAGAATCATAGAAGAGGCCACTGCCAAGACCTTGTTTGAATGAGTCTGGGTACATTTTGGAATCCCAAAAAACATTTTCTTTGATCTGGATAGTCAATTTCTCATCACATTCTATTCAAGCCTCTGGTCATTGCTGGACACCAAGCTCACCAAAACCACTTCCTTCCACCCCCAGACAGATGGCCAAACTGAGGTCTTAAATAGAATTATTGTGCATATCATGTGCATGTATAATTCCAAGCACCCTCTCACATGAGATGAGAGTCTACCCTATGTTCAACATAACTTAATTGAGCCCTGCAGAGCTCAACCGACCATAGCCCCTTTCAGGTGGCGTTGGGATTCCAACCATTAGGTCTCATAGATGTTGCACTACCCCTTGAGGTCACCTGAGCTGACTCATATCCTACTCCGACCGAAGTTGAAAAATCCACCTGGTTCATTGAGTGGATCTAGAATATCCACCAAAAGTTTCAGGATATCCTATATAAGTCCAATGAAAAGTACAAGCAATGCCATGATCAACACTGGGTGCCACATAAGTTTCAAGTGGGTCACAAAGTTTTCTTGAACTTGCAGAAAGAGCTCCTTACAGGACCCCATTAGAATATTCTTCCACTCTGTTATGGGTCGTACACCATCACTAAGGTTGTGGGTAATAATTCTTTCGAGCTTAACATTCCTCCCTTCCTTGGCTTGCACCCAATGTTCAACATCGATATCCTTCAACCATATTTCCCACCATTATCGGACACCTCAGAGATAGCAGAAAAAATAACAACAACATAGCTCAACCCCGACTGCATACAACAGGAATATAGTGATCATATTGTGGACAAACAGATCAAGGGCACTCGCCAGCAAAGGATCCAGCTTTATCGAGTTTCAAAGCAAAGCATCTCTTGCACCAAGGCAAGTGGCTCACCCAGGGCTAAATTTAGTAGAAATTTCCTCATCTAATGGGGGAAATCAATGCAATGGAGACCATTGCTTCCTAAGGGGGGAGGATTGATCCAAATGGATTTCGGTGGCCTCCCACCTATTCCAACTGGCTCATTTTGGAATTTTTCTAGTTTGGCAGTTTTTTCCCTAGTTTTTGGGTCCCTAATGTTGGCCATGGGTTATGGAAGGAAGCGAAGAACGAGGAAGCAAAGGTAAAAAGCAAGCTACGCAGGAGACACAGTGGCTATTACTGGGTCGAAGTGAGAAAAAGAACAGATAAGATGGATATAAGTGTGGAAAAGCAAGTCATTGGATAAGGAGATTGAGGATGACAGATCAACAAGGAGGATGGACTGAGGATGACTCAAAAAGTGGAAAAAGCCAATATTAGATGCCTTGGAGCACCACAAGATGGAGAAGGAAAGACAGGCTGGCAAAGCCCGAAAAGAATGGGTCAAGTTGACCTAGGGTTGTAGACACCTAGGGTTTTGGTAATTAGGGTTTTGACACCTAGGTTTCAACCTAAGGTTGTCAGTGAGAGATTGTAATCTATAAATAGAGGTCGAGAGGACCTAGGTCAGGTTGGTACTATGGTTGAGCCTTATTTTCAAGTATTTTTCATCAGGAGAATATTGTATTAAAGGTGAGAGAAGTGATGAGAGAGAGAGCCTTCTAGTATTGTAAGATCTTCAGCTAGGTTTGAAGATCAAGTCCTGCAGTTGGGTGCACAGGGAGGGAGAGAGAAAGAGAGATGGAGAGAGAGGATTTGTTGGCCAAGAGTGCAGATCAAAACTATAAGCTTTATCCTAATAAATCATAAGCACATTTCTATGGATGTAGCCCTAGAGAGAGGGTGAACCATGTACCTCTATTGTTATGTGTGTTATTGATTATTTGAGCTCTGATGTTGTTATATTGTTATCTGCATTATTGTATTAGATCAGATCTATAGCTGTGAAGGATAGATCTAGCTAGTTTAATTATAGATGCATGTTATGTTGTTGTTGTAATAAGAACCACTTGATATTCCCTTGGTTGTAGGCATCTCTGTCCTATAACCCCGTCATAGTTTCTTCAGGTGAGACTGCATTTACTTCACAGATGTTGTCGAAAGGGCCAGTAGCTAGGGTTTGTTGGTGTGCTCTTAGAACTGAACCCTGGGTCTGCCCCTATGCCAACAAATGGTTCCTTTTTTGGTACCAAGATCTTTTTAAGGGAATGTCAAGGTGGTTCCCATCGAAGACAGAGATTCAGAAGTGGGTAGAGGATCAAGAGAAGGACTTCACTGAAGCCCAGAACAAGAACCCTAAAATAAACACTGAGGATTGGCTACAAAGATACATCTTCACCAACATTCACGATATCTTCTTTGGAGGAATCCATCAGGAGCTACATGAGTGGTTGGCTAGGTCAGCTGACACATAGTTTGAAATCAGATCTAGACCCCCTATGGTTTGGACACCAACATTGATCCAGAAGGAAAAGAGAGTCGACAATGCTATATCCAGAGTAGTAGATCATTGGTTTGATAGTACCATCAAAGGATATATCATTGAGTTTGTTGTTGAAAAAATAGAATCGTATAGTCAAGCCAAAAGATACATTTTCAAGGGACCAGAGGAAAATGTTTTCACTTCCTAAAGCTAAGAATCAAGATGCTCTTGCATGAAAACCACATCTTGAAGATATAGTAGATTGATAGGACTTGAAAAGGCTAATGTTCAAGATATCAGATAGTGACAGTGACACACAAGAAAGACATATGCGTAGTGGGAGAGTATTCCGAGGAGTTCACCTTGAGAATTTGTTTAAGAAAAATTATAGAGAAGAAGGTTTCTATAGTGGAGAAGAGGTAGATCTAACCAACGAAGAGCATCCATAGCCCACCAGAATAGAACAAGGGGAAGTTGAAGAACTACGCCAAAGCGAGACAGAAACCTTAGGAATTGTGTGAACTACTAAAGTAAGTAATGTTAATCCTGTTGTTGTCCCAACAATACTTAGCAGTCAGAATAGTCAGAACCACCAGAGTCTTCAGAGTATTGTTACTAGTAGCTCAACATCTACTCAGAAAAGAACCCTATTCAGCTTTATGGTAGATGAAATGAGACTCCCTATCTTTAGAGGAGATGGATTTGAAGATCCATATCAACATTGGTTTCTATTTGAGGCTGTATGGAATATTAAAATTATCACCGATGAAGCCATCAAGAGAACCCAGTTCAACACTACGCTAAGGGACCGCACACTGAGCTAGTACATGAAACTTGTCCAAGGATTGGCATAGCCTAAGCCCCTGAATGAGATCAAGAATTTGTTAATTACAGAGTTTAAGACACCTAAGTCGGAGTCACAATGTATTACAGAGATAAAAGAGATTAAACAAAAGGTAGCAGAACCTATTTGGGAGTTCGACCAGAGATTCAAGACCCTGATAGGCCGATTAAATTTCCAGATTCTTGATGAATAAAAAAAAGAGTGCGTCATCACTACGTTTTTACCACACATAAGAATCCCTTTGATGAAGAAGAATATTTCATCTCAGGCAGAAGCTTTGGAGATCGCAATGAAGTTTGAATCAAGACCGATGGGAGAATCTAGCTCAAGCATTAGCCAGATCATGAGCTAGCCAACTAGTTTGTCTTTACAGGTCGAGGATATGAATAAATATAAAGGAAAAGACAAAAGGGAAGATATATGGTGTGTAAGATGAAGATCTGAAGGCCATGATAAGGAACATTGTCCCTTATTTCATGAGTACTTGGCATCAAGGGCATCGCGCCCCTTAAAACAAGTTAACCTACCTTGGTGCGATGTATGCAGAAATAGGCATCGCCCAGGTGAGTGCTACTACATGCAGAAGTATGTCCAGACACCCACAAACTTATATTGTACATTCTGTAAATCAGTGGGGCATGATGCTCGGGATTTTAGAGCTTATTATCTCATGCACGAAAGGTCAAGAGACATATACAAGATTCAAAGCGAAGTAAAACAAGAGGGAAACACTTTGCAGTACAACTCTCCAAGGAGAGGAAATTTCACTCCTCGTAGTGGCTACAGAGGAAAAGGAAGAGAAGGAGGTATGGTCTGAGGCCAAGGACAATTAATCTGTTACAATTGTGCACAGTTAGGCCATTTAGCAAGAGATTGTCTAAATCCCTGCACAACCTATAGTTACTGTAACTCCTTCGAGCATGTCATAGAAGAATGCCTTATGTTGTTGGCTAAACTTCAAGAAAGACGAGGACCCCAGCAGAACCCACAAGTACAACTGATATATGTTGAACCTTGCGGAGAAGACCCTAGAGTTGTTGTTATTACTCGAGGAGGTGCTGCTACAGGTGAAGATAGAGCAGTCCAAGGAAAGATTAAAAAGGACCATAGATTCAAGAAAGCTATAGAAAAGACCCCAACGTTTGATGCTAGGAAAGAAAGACAGACATTCAAGGAGGCAAGAACAAAGTTCAAAGGAAATCAAGGACCTTCATAAAAAATACAACCAGAAATCAAAGAATACAGTATGCCTCAGGCGTTTAATCCATCTGCATCACTAACAAAAGGGAAAGAGGTAAGCCAACTCATGGATTCTTGCACACTTGTGTTAAGTTGATTCAAGATAGAGGTGTTGTGCAAGAATTACAAGATTTAATCAAGCAGTATGAACTAGGAAAAATAGACCCCTTACTGAATAGAGCAGTGCACCAAATTGGAAAAAGGAGAAGGACAAATAAATAATTATACTTGAATGCTCAGATGGGAGAGTATGAGATAGACTATGTGGTCCTCAACTTAGGTTCAAAATACAATGTCATGATGAAGCAGACTTGGAAACTGATGGGAAAACCCAAGTTGGTATATTCCCCTATCAGGCTTCGCATGGCTAATCAACAAGATGCTATCCCATTTGGATGATTAGAGCATGTCCCAGTAGACATTGATGGAGTAAGAACTTTTGCAGATTTTGAGGTAATTGAAATTGTTGATGATAGTTGCCCTTACCCTGCATTGTTAGGAATCAATTGGGCCTTCGACAATTCCACTGTTGTTGATTTAAAGAAATGACTCATGACATTTGAGAAAGATGCCCTTAGGGTCATTGCGCCTTTAGACCCAGATGAAGGTCCATAATACACAAAACCTATCAGAGAAGAGGACCACACATTTGAATTGGAAAACATATACAAATTAACAACCAGACAACAGGATTATATCAACCCTACAGCTGATAGAAATCTAAGCTAGCGAAGTGGATTTTCATCTGATTCAGAAGAAGCATGGGAAAACTGGTAGAACCAGATGTACGAAGTATCTACAAGAAGATGTGCTAGGTGTTGGGCCCCAACAACTCCCCCTATATTTTTACAAAATTTAAAGGGCCCCTATTAAAATATTGATAATTAAAATGAGCTAAAGAATCAACCTTTTCAAATAGTTCTATGCCTTGGCTTGCTTTGAGACAAACTTAATACATTCACTGTAGTATGAAACATTCATTACAAGAGTATATGTCAAAAGTTAGAAACGAGCATAAAAATCTCAATTTAAACAAAAACGTTAATTTTTATCAAATGTTTACTTTCATTTAAATTATCATTATGTGTTCATTCTTTTGCTCATTAGCAAGTTTGACTATTTTGAATAATAAATAATATCTTGGTTGGTTTCTCATTTTCATGAAATCATTTGGTGATATTAATTAATTAAATTCTTTTTTCATTTTGCATCTCATAATAATAATAAAAAATAAAAAAGAATTATCTATGATTTGTTTGATTTTGTAAGAAACTAAAATTGATATTTTTTCTTCATTAACTTGAATCTTCTAGATCATATTTGAAAACAAATTATAAATAATGTTTGTTTATAAGTTATAGTTAGTTTGAATTCATTTTTTATTTTTCTAGATTTTTTTTATTCACAATTTTTAGGTTATTAATTTAGGTTTCTTTTTGTTTCACAGGTTTCTATTATCAAATATTTGATACAGATCTGGTCATGGATTGATTTTATTATCCAAATACGTTTAATATGATTGATCCAAAAATAATTTTGGATTTCTACAAATAATTTTATGAGTAACAACAGATAAAATTTGGAAAGGCGTCAAGATCAGACACATGATTTTACAGGACTGATTGCAGCCAAACCGTGAGGAATTGGGAGAAACGGTTGAAAACCCAGAACCAAAATGGACCCATTTATCTTCCCTTAGAGATTTCCCCCCAAAAATGCACGATTTGAGAGATATTTGGGTCTCTTTTAGAGGAAAATTTCAAGCGACGGAAATTAATAGTGACGCCCAGACTGTTCATTCATTTTATAAATATATGAGAAAGATCAGAGCCATGGGGATCCAAGAATTGGAGAGAAGGATTTTAATCCTTTCTCTTTTGTATATTATTTATTTTGTAAACTTTTTTATTTCTTTTCAAATGGAGTAATGGATGGTTGGAAGCTTTGGGAGAATGGACGAGTATTTTTAAAGAAGAACATGGAATTCCAGGTTGCTTAATGGCTTTTGTCCTATAAGTAAAATGATTTTATTTTCATATAATATCTTCATATTCTTTCAATAATTGATTATGCATTGATTTAAATAGATTTAGTCTTTTTTGTCAGTACATGGTTAATTATTATCATTTATGTATTAATTTTTCCAATCTTTAAAGTCTTTTATCCAAAACAATTCTTCCAAGACTACAAAATGGACAAATGATTCAAAAAAAACTTAATAGAACGACATATATGCATTTTGGCTTTAGCCTTTTGTTTATAATGTTGTTATTTATATTTTTTTAATCCTGTTACATGTGCAGGTCTAATATCTTTAGATTAAATGATTTGTGATGTGTAAGAGGTTTATATTATAAATACCATCTATAATTTGCTTCCTTAAAATACAAATGCTGTGATTATATCTTCGATTTAAATAATGAGATTTATCTTTGAATTCTAAATTGAATGATAAAATGCATAGATTGCTTCCAGATTTATCTTGTTGTAATCATGTATAATTATGAGATCACGGGTTTATGTTTTTGTTTCGTTTTCTGTCATTAAAACCTAAACTGCCAATACATGTTTTGAATTTATTTAGAATAGTCATAAGGTTCATTGCAGATTTCTCTGTTGGACATGGCAGTTGGATGTTCACCACTCATGCAGATGCTTGGATACACCTCACTAATTCACTGACAGGATAGTTTCTTTGTATTTTTCTGTCATTTACATATCATTGAAACTAGAATGTACGGTTCAGCTTTGACTATCCACATGTTCATGTTTCATTAATTTTTTTTTGCAAGATTCTTTAAATTTATAAAAGAAATACAATAAATATTTTTATGTTCTTTCTTTATCTGCTTCCTAGAAGAAATCATTTTTATATCGATTTTCATAAGTTTCGATTAAAACTTTCATCTTGTAAATCATGTAAATAAATGAGACTTGTATATCTTCTGCTTAAATACAATAACTACAATTACATTAGAGCATATGTACATATATATATATAGTGTTTAGTAATTAGTTAGTTATTTCTCTATTTTATTTGTTTCTTTTGGGATTCTTAGATTGGCTAATGGATCCATTAAACCCGTCAAAATGAGTTACACCAAATGGCTTGGGTTATTTAGACAACCCCAAACTGGACTCACTCTTCTAGTTGACTGATGGTCAATTTCTCCCGTCAACACTAGGCTAACCAGAGCAGTTCACTGGATTGGCACAATAGTGAGTAATCTATCTGTTTGCACTCTTTTCGTCGATGTGTGAGAAAAAAGTGAGTGCTTACATGCCTAGTTGGGCTCTGCTAGTCATGACAGTTGTAATGTAAAAGGTTAGAAAGAAAACAACTAAGCTATTAACAAGAATTAAACAAAAACTAAA
>SNQJ01S0061466.1:55244-69565 GCA_010110895.2 Picea sitchensis | reverse complement strand
TTATGATTAGCAACCAATAAGGAAAACTGCTGACAAAGGTGAGGAAACCACCAATAAGGCTAATGGAATCCAATACACTTCAAGAATCCCAATGTGTGAATAGATTTATTTCTGTCGAACACAAGGGAAACCCCCTATTCAACAGACAATCAAGAGATGTTGACTATTGGGTTCAAGGTTACCTACCCATAATCCAAGTAGGACGAGATTGTGCGGTAGGAAAACAACTTCATGTAACTCTGAGACACATTGAGGGTATGTCCAACATGAAAAGTCAAGAGTTATAAGAAATGGCTGACATAGGCTTATAGACATCCTTTGAACATGAGCATGAGACATATGGAGGACTCTGGCAGCATAGACTCAATGATGAAACTTTGTGATGTAGGAGGCACCAATCAAACTCTCCATAGGTACTAGAAGATTAACCAGTCGGAGGAGTAAAATCTAAGTAAGTAGCTCAACTTCCTAAGGTCATGCTAAACCCAAAGTTTGGATGACAAGTGGACTCAAAATTTTGTGCTTTGTTCAAAGGCAACACGACTACTGCCAACATGAGATAATATTCTTTTCTTGCCCATATTTTTTGTTTTTTCATAGACAAATGAATGTTATGATACAGGGGAGGAAACGAGTGTCACAAGTAAGAAACCGGTTCCATCATTGGTACATACCTATGCTCAATGCAAGGAGGTGCATGCAATATATGGACACTCGAGGGGAATGTTTCCTATTGGGGTATAGGGTGTCAAGTTGAAAAGGATATAAATAAGGCTCTTCTTGGTTGATGATGCAAATTGTTGAGGTAGTAGGATTATAGAAAAAAAAGAGGGAACCGACAACATGCTAAATACTGGAAGCAAGAGAATGAGGTGAAATTACAACTTAACTCCAAATAATGTCCTTTTTCATAAATTTAGTCCCTTAGGCCCGAAAAAGTATAAAACAACAGTCAGGGAAAATCTTCTAGCCACTAGTGACTAGAGTATTCCTTTTTCAAAATTAGTCTACTTGGTCCGAAAAAGGGTTAAACTTACACCAAATAGACGTCCTTTTAGATCCAATTAACAAGTGTGAAAGAGACAAGTTCACTCAACAATCTTTTCTCTTTTTGAGAGAGTTGGAAAAGAGATTAAACAAGACTCGAGAATGATGTTCTAGGAAGCATATAATGGGGAAGGTCAAGGCTCCCATGCATGACTTATGTCGAAAGTTATCAACTCATAGACATTTGACACAATCTTGGGAAAACCCAAAGCTTTCTAAGTCGAGGAGGATAAAATACTTGTAGAGGTTACCTTATCTACAATATATTGAAGAATGCCCCTGATCTGGAAGGGTGTAGAAGAAGGAAGTTGAGGCTCTACAAGATCATTCCAATCAAAGGAAACCACCCTAGAACTTGGAGGGAGCATACTCAAAGAGAGTATAATTCTCCCTTGTTCAGAAGGTACAGGACTAGAAATGTTAAGGACATGGTTGAAGGATGCATCACCCTCCAAAAGAAGAGTGGGATTGACCGAATATTGCATCGGAATTGTCACTTCCTTAGACTTGTCACTCTCCAAGAGAAGAGTGGGATCGACCGAATATTTCATCAGCATGAATACTTCTTCAACCATTGGTTGAAAAGGATATGAGACAAAAAGGTCAAGAGACGCATCACCCCCAAAAACAAGAGTGGTGTTGGTTGAAGATTTCATCAACACAACCGTTGGTTGAATAGGATGCAAGACAACAAGGTCAAGAGACATATCAACCCCTAAAGGAAGTGTGATGTCATCCAAATATTGCATCGACATGACCGTTGTATCAACCAAAGAAGGACTATAATGTTGGGAAACTAAATACGACTTAGAACCAGAAGGCCCCCCAGGAAAGGACCGCGCTTATTTTACCACACCAGTAGCAGGGCACAAATGAGTAAGGTGATATACTTTGAAAATACTACAAAGGAACTTAGGCTTACGTCTTATATGTCTAGGCTTCTCAATTGTATGAATTCCCCCATCATGAATTGGAGTGGTTGGTGACATGCTCCCAGCATGAATTGCATAGGCTAGTAGAAAATCTCCAACATGACTTGCAGAGGTTGGTGATGAATGTGCAATGCGACTAGTAGTGACTAGAGTTGTGCCCCCAGAATAACTTGCAGAGGCTGGTTGCATGTCTTCAACATAACTTGTAGAGGTTGTTGACCCATATCAAACATGACTAGTAGAGGTTGGTGATATAATTCCAGTATGACTTGCAGTGAATGTACTTGTACCCCCAACATGACATGCAATGGTTGGTTGTTCGTTTTCAACATGACTAACAAAGGTTGGTGATACAATTATAGTATGACTCACAATGATTGGACTTGCAGTGGTTGGTTGCATCATTTGAGACCAAGGTTCTTGGAAAGACTAGTTTTGAGAAATTGCAAGCCGGAAAGGGTTCTGAAATACACCATGGCCCTGTCCAGCAGGAAATTATCCTCCTCCAAATTGATTCATAAAGGTTTGTAAGGGAATCGTCACCGAGGAAGATGCTTGAAAAGAGAACGTGACATGAAAAGGGTTACTCATGTGAGGACATATGTTTCCCCCAGATGAAGGGACTTCATGAAGGGGGTTACCCATACTATAAAACTGTCTCCCCCCAGATGAAACACCAGATGACAGGAAGAGGTCCGCCATGGGAAAATCATTTATAGGAACCGACATAGCGGAAGAAAGATAAATGGACGAGATGTAATTATTAGAATGACCACCCATTTGAGCACTTTCTCCTGGAAAACTAAAGCTAGGATTGGATCCATAGGAAGGAATATTCCAACCTCCTATCGTAAGAGTTGATTGAGGGATATGAATCCCACCAAATGAAAATGGAGAATAAGGAGGCATCATGCCTCCATACCCAAAACTAGGATTCATATAAGGCGACAAGACAAAGGATGGAAACTGCAAAGACATGTCTGACATACCATGAAAAAAATTATTAGAGGCCCAAGGTATTGGTTGAGTATCATGATTCGGTGTACCACTCAAAAATACAAAAGGATTCATCCCCATGGAATGAGAAAATACCATGGGTTGGGTATCTCTAACTGAGGGAGTCACGAGGGATCCACTAACCATAACAATGAAAACTCACGATGCAATAAAAAATTCTAAGGACAACTAATAATAAGAGAGCACGCCAAAGTAAATAAAAAAGGCCAATGCATACAAATAGGATATAATAGTTGAAAAGGGGCCTCCCTCACTAGAGTAGGTATCTCTCTCCCAAGAGGGGACTGAGACTCTGTAGCACCATGTTTCCCCCAGTTTGTAAATATAACTATATTGGCCAAGGAACTATGGAAAACTCAAAGGTGTGAATTTTTGATTTGATGGAACTTTGTATAAAAGGTTGATGAATGTAAATTTTGTTATTTTAATAACAAATGGATACATGTTGCATGATTTTTGTAAAGGGGATGTGCTAAGAGAAGCCACAAATGATATGAAATGGTGGTGGAGGGGACCAGGAATGGTTGCATTAACCTCCACTGAACCAATACTTTGCTGGATTTAATTTCTCGGGATCAGAACAACCCTCTGACCCATGAATGAATTACAGTCAGGATGGTAGGTGGGAAGACCTCCTCAAGAGTTAATGACGGGATGGGGATGACCACCTATCTGTAAGGCTTCCAGACCTGACCACAGACTGAGAATTTGATCCACACGCAATGTTGTTGAGTCAGGAAAGAAAGGAAGCATGGTGGGCATAGGAAGAACTATGAAGAGTGCAGAGACAAGATTCGAAGCTCTCGGGTCTAAGGAAGGACTGAAAGAAAGTGAGTTCTGATCGCAAAAAATAGAGACTGAGTTGGGAGCAGGAGAGTAACCTTTGTCCCTATATATTTATGTACTGGGAGAAGGAGAGTAACCTTCGTCCCTAACTTTCATTGAGCCGGAAGAGAGAGATTGAATCTCAAAGCATCGTGGCATAATATTGGGGGTGGCCCATGGTAAAGCCATTAGGAGTGACTGATCGTATGGTTGGGTTGAAATGAGCACCCCTTTCAGCAGTCTTATCACGCCTTATGGTTCTGATAAGTGTTTTCATGCCTCGTGATTTGAATTGGAATTAATGAATGCATGTTTGTATTTATGTGTTTATAAATGGTTTCTGTATTGAAATGGTCAAGTTATGAGTATGCGTTTGTTCCCTTGAGAACTTAGGTTTCTGCTTGATTTTCCATATGCATCAATTTAATTCCTTGAAGGTGTTTCCCCAGGTAATTCCAGCACAGTTTCAGAGTCGGAGAAAACCTCTTGGATTTGATACCATTTCGATAACCTCATGATTTTACCTTGCCCCGTTTAGGATCTTAAATGTCTACGAGTCAGGGAGGCATCCCCTTCACACCAGTAGTCTAAGAGACTTTGAATTCATGCCTACCTCCTTAACCAAAACCCCGACTAAGAGTAGGGTTAATATCCCAAGAGTCATCTGAAGTTCCATCTGACCTAGGTCTAGGAAACCTGTGCTAAAGTAGTTATCTCATGAAGGTTTCAGAACCTCGGGAGCTCAAAGATTAGAGATGTCAAATTTTAGGGTAGTCAAGTTACCTGAACTATTAGAGTAAAAAGAACCATAGATTACTTAAGAATATGACAACGAAGATGGATGTGAGTCGTTTAATGGGAGGATAAGACATCCTGGTCGTCAGATCAACTCAAATACCCACTAGATTTAATGAATCAAACACTAGCTACTCGATTAAATCAATGGTTGGGAATCATTGTGGAGCATGAAGGTGAAATTAGCAGACATGCTAGTTCACGGCCCGTAATCAACCAATGTTGTTGATCTCATTGGGAATGGAAGATCAATAACCAGGATTAGATTAGGGTTGGGAGAGAACTTCTTAGATTGCAGAGGTTGGACCCCACAATCACTGTGAACTGTCGATCTGTGATCAGAGATTGATGGTGGGGAATCATTGTGGAGAACGAAAGTGAAATTAGCAGACGTGCTAGTTCACAACCCACAATTCACCAACGTTGTTGATTTTGTTGGGATGGAAGATCAATGACTCCGGTAAAACTGAGTTGGGCAAGTACTTTTCAGATTGCGGAGGTTGATCTCTCTGATAAGGAGTGCACTTGTTGGGGCCCCACAATTGCTGTGAACCATCAATCGGTGAGCACATCAGTATTGGTCGGACCATGACTGTCAGACCTAGAAAAGTTTCAAGGTGGATAGTCATGAGTTCCTTTGGAAATCCGTGAAGTAACAAAGCCCTTCTGTACCATCGATCTAAGAGAATGGACACATGCCGATAGATCATGGAATTTAGGTGAAATCGCTTTGAGAGAAAAGGGGATATGTTGAAAAAGAACTCTCGAAGGGCAGAGAGTCGGAGTTCATCTGAGTCATTCATCAGCTAAGGACAGGTGTCAATAGATCTTCCATTTCGGGAGATATCTACTTCAGAGGTGAAAGGCGATGGAGCATTCAAAACTTGTTGGCACAGGGGCAGACCCAGTGTTCAGCTCCAAGAGCGCACCAACAATCCCTAGCTATTGGCCCTTTCGGCAACACCTGCAAAGAAGATGCAGTCTCACCCGAATCATCTATGAGGGGGTTGCAGGATAGAGATGTCTACAACCGGGGGAATATCAAGTGGTTCTTATTACAACAACAATTCAACATGCATCTATCATTCAACTAGATAGATCTATCCTTCACAGCTATAGATTTGATCTAATTCAATAATGAAGATAACAATATAACAATGACAAAGCTCAAAGCATCAATCACAAACACAACAATATATGTATGTGGTTCACCCTCTCTCTAGGGCTACGTCCACATAACTGTGCTTATGATATATTAAGATAAATATTACAGTTCTGATCTGCGCTCTTGGCTTACAGATCCTCTCTCTCCTTCTCTCTTTCTCTCTTCCTCTCCCCCTTCCTACGCACCCAACTGCAAGACTTGATCTTTTCACCCAGCTGAAGACCTTACAATACTAGAAGGCTCTCTCTCTCGGCACTTCTCTTAACCCTTAATACAATATTCTCCTAATGACCAGTAATCAATAACAAGTCTCAACTACAGTATCGACCCAACCTAGGTCCTTTTGACCTCTATTTATACATTATAGTCCCTTATCGACAACCTTAGGCCTAAACCTAGGTGTCAAAACCCTAATTACCAAAACCCTAGGTGTCTAAGACCCTAGGTCAACTTGACTCTCTTTTTCTAGGCTTCGCCAACCTGTCTTTCCTTCTTCATATCGTGGTGCTCCAAAGCATCCAATGCTAGATTTTTTCACTTCCTGATTCATCCTCAGTCCATCTTCCTTGCTAATCTGTCATCCTCGATCTCCTCATCCAACGGCTTGCTTTTCCGCACTTCGCTCCATATTTTATGTTCTTTTGCTCACTTCGACCCAGTGACAGTCATTGTGTCTCTAGCAAAACTTGTTTTTTACCTTTTCTTCCTCATTCTTCACCTCCTTCCATAACCAAGGGCCAACAGGCCCCCAACACTCACCTATGACTTGTCCCGAGGCACTTGAGCTCTGATCCTCTTGTTTTACTTCGACTTTTGAATGTGCAGTGCAACCTTTGCTTTCTTCTTTATGCCTCCTTCCCATCCTTGTGAAGATTGTATTTTCTGTGTCTAGTACCCAGTTTCAACTACACCTGGTACCTGGACCCTTTTCTTTTTGATTCTATTGAGAGTTGCGAGGCAGCTGGTTGTCATAGTACAACTTCAACCGACTCCCATTCACCAAACCGTCCTTCCAGTCTCCTTTCAATGTCTCCAGCTGCGCAACTCCTCCTTCTGTAACATAGGCAATCTCATATGGTCTAAGCCAATGCGTTCTGAAATTTCTGGGATGTTTGATAAACTTACTGTCATATACCAGTACTAAATCACCTTGCCTGAATATCTTCTTCTTGATGTGTCTGTCATGGTAGGCCTTTTCTTGTTCCTTCTGAATTTGTTGATGGAAGCCTGCAATGAATCTATCTTCTTCTAGTTCAACCAACTATGCTAGCCTCTCATGAACAATGCTAGTATCATCCATGTATGTAAATGCAACAATTCTTAATCTTGGTACCAAGTACTCCATTGGGACAACAACTTCAAGACCATAAACCAACTTGAAAGGGGTTTGCATTATTAATTTCTTGTAAGTGGTTCTATAAGCCCATAGTACTGTTGGTACTCTTAAATCCCAGTCATCCCTGTTCACACTACAAATCTTTGTCAATGTTGTCTCCAAGATCTTGTTGAATGCTTCAACCATTCCATTTTCTTGTGGATGGTAAGGTGTACTCTTTTGATGGTGGACTGCAAACTCTTCAGTCAGGGCTTCAACTATCTTATTGATGAAATGTGTACCTTGATCACTCAGAAGGACCTTAGGGCATCCAAACCTGGTTGTTATGTCATCAAATATAAAATGTGCAGTTGTAGCTGCACTACAGTCCTTGACTGTTCTTGCATCGACCCATCTAGTAAGGTATTCTATTGCAGTGATAATATACCTTGCTCTTGTGTGCTTTCCTGGTGGGTTTATAGGTCCCACGAAGTCAATGGACCATTTTTCAAATGCCTGCAGGGTCATCTGTGGTGCTAATGGCATCTCATCTCTTTAGGATGGTTTTCCAACTCGCTAGCATATATCGCATGCTCTAGTATATTCTTTAGCATCTCTGTGTAACGTAGGCCACCAAAGGCCAACTCGCAGAACCTTCTGCATAGTTGATTTTCCTGCGTTATGTCCTCCTGCAATGCCTTCATGAGATTCTTCGAGGATCACAGGGTTCTCTACCTCCATCACACATCTTCTTATTATCTCGTCAGGTCCTATTTTATATAGTTGGCCAGCTATCAGTGAAAAATCTGAGCACGCACCACTAGTTGTTTCTTTTGAGGAATCGTGTACTCGCCTAGAGCCATTCTTGTTGACAGGAACTGGACTATGTCTACGAAGTGGTCATCAATATTTATAATGGCGAGAAGATGTGCATCTAGTAGTGTATCCTCCAGACTGGTAGGTTCTTCGCCATGTTCCAACCTCTACAGGTGGTCTGGGCCTTTGTTCATTTTTCCTGGCTTAACTATGATCTCAAAATCATACTCCTGAAACAATAGAAGCCATTTTCAAATTCACCCCCCCAACACTGACTTGTTGACTAGGTACTTTAGCGCGGAGTGATCAGTAAACATTTTAAAGTGTCCTCCCAACAAGTAGTGGCAGAATTTCTGCAATGGATACACCATGGATAGTCCCTCTCTTTCTGTAGTGGTGTAATTAAGTTCAGCTTTGGACAGCTTCCTGCTGGTAAATGATAATGGATGATCAATGTCACCTTCTCCTAGTTGTGCTAGTACTTCTCCTAATGCAATGGAGGACACATCAACATGCATATGAAATTCCTTTCTCTAGTCTGGAAAGACTAGAATAGGAGCAATTACCATCTTTTGTTTCAGTGTGTCGAAGCTCTATTGGCATTCTTCTGTCCAACCGAACTGATAGTCTTTCTTTAATAACTTCTCCATTGGTGAATTGATCTAAGCATATCCTTTGATAAATTTCATGTAATAGCCAGTATGTCCTAGCACAGTGCGTAGTTGTTTGACTGAAGTAGGTGGTGGAAAATCAACTATAATTGCAATCTTGGATGGATCCACCAACAATCCTTGCTTGCATACAATATGTCCTAATAATACTCCAAATGGTGAGAAGAAGATGCACTTCTTCAAATTTAAAGAAATTTGACAATGCCTGCATTTATGTAGCATTAGCCTTAGACATTCAATATGATTTTTCAACAAACTAAAAACAATCCAATCATCAAAGTATGCTTCTAAAAACTTATGCAAAAATTCTTTGAATGCTTCAACCACCACCCTGGAAAAGATGGTTGGGGCATTCTTCAATCCAAATGGAATTACTGTATATTGGTAGGATCCCCACTCTGTGTCCCCAACCATCGTGTTGGTGTGGATTTCATGGCCTCATCCATTGCCAATAGCCTCTATTGTGTTGGTACACTTGTCTCAAATTCTGATAAAAAGTTCTCTAAGGGGTTCAACCCATCAAATGTGGGTAGATTACTCATTGTTGTGCCGATCCAACAAATTTCCTTGGTTAGCCTAGAACATCTTCTTGTAGATACTTTGTACATCTAGTTCTTTCAGTTCTCCAATGCTTCTTCTAAGTCGGATGAACATGTGTTGTCACTTCGCCAGCTCAGATTCCCATCAGCTGTAGGGTTGATATAATCCTGATGTCTTCTTGTTAATTTGTATATGTTTTCCAGTTCAAATGCATGGTCCTCTTCTCTGATAGGTTCTGTATATCGTGGAACCTCATCTGGATCTAACGGTGCAATGACCCTAAGGCCAACGTTCTCAAATTTCATGTGTATTTTCCTTAGATCAACAACAGTGGAATTGTCGAAGGCCCAATCAATTCCTAATAATGCAGGGCAAGGGAAGCTATCATCAACAATTTCAATTACCTGAAAATATGCAAAGGTTCTTACTCCATCAATGTCCACTGGGACATGCTCTGATCGTCCAAATGGGCTGACAGCTTGCTGATTATCCGTGCGAAGCCTGATAGGGGAATATATCAGCTTGGGTTTTCCCATCAGTTCCCAAGTTTGCTTCGTCATGACATTGACCTATAACCCTAAGTCGAGGACCACATAGTCTATCTCATACTCTCCTATCTGAGAATTCAAGTGTAATTCTTTATTTGTCCTTCTCCTTTTTTCAATTTGGTGCACTGCCCTATTTAGTAAGGGATCTATCTTTCCTAGCTCATACTGCTTGATTAAAACTTGTAATTCTTGTAGACCGCCTTTATCTTGAATCAACTTAACACAAGTGTACAAAAATTCCATGAGTTTTCTTACCTCTTTCCCTTCTATTGGTGATGTAGGCAGATCAAATGCTTGAGGCATGCCATATTCTTTGATTTCTGGTTGTCTCTTTGATGAAGATCCTTGATCTCGTTTCAACACTTTTCTTGCGTCCTCGAATATCTGTCTTTCTTTCTTAGCATAGAGAGTTGGGGTATTTTATGTAGCTTTCCTGACTCTGTGGTCATTTTCAGTCTTTCCTTGGGCTTCTCTGTCTTCTCCTGTAGTAGCACCTCCTTGAGTGATAACAACGAATCTAGGATCTGCTCTGCGAGGTTTAGCATATATCATTTGTACTTGTGGGTTCTACTGAGGTCCTCGTCTTTCCTAAAGTTTAGCCAACAGCATAGGTCATTCCTCTATGACATGCTCGAAGGAGTTACAGTAACTACAGGTTGTGCAGGGATTTTGAGAATCCCTTGCTAAATGTCCTAGCTACGTGCAATTGTAACAGATTATTTTTCCTCGGCCTTGGCCCATACCTCGTCCTCGTCCTCGTCCTCTATATCCACCACGAGGAGTGAAATCTCCTCTCCCTGGAGAGTTGTACTATGGAGTGTTTCCTTCTTGTTGTACTTCACCTTGAATCTTGTATATGTCTCTCAACCTTTCATGCATGAGATCATAAGCTCTCCAATATCGATCATCATGCCCGACTGATTTACAGGATGTACAATACAAGTTTATGGGTGTCTGAACATACTTTTGCATGTAGTAGCACTCACTTGGGCGATGCCTATTTCTGCATACATCGCACCAGGGTAGGTTAAATTTCTTTAAGGGGCTCGGTTCCCCTTATGACAAGTACTCATAAAATAAGGGACAGTGTTCCTTATCATGGCCTTCAGATATGCATATTACACACCATATATCTTACCTTTTTTCATTTCCATTATCTTTCTTCATATCCTCGACCTATAAAGACAAACTAGTTAGCTGGCTCATGATTTGGCTAATGCCTGAGCTAGATTCTCCCATCGGTGTTGATTCAAGCTTCATGGCGATCTCCAAAGCTTCTTCCTGAGATGCAATATTTTACTACATCAGAGTAACTCTTATATGTGGTAACAATGCAGCGATGAACCATTCTTTGTTCTGTTCATCGGGGAATTGAAAAGTTAATCGACCTGTCAGGGTCTTGAATCTCTGGTCGAACTCCCAAATAGGTTCAACTACCTTTTGTTTAATCTCTTTTAGTTCTGTAATACATTGTGACTCCGACTTAGGTTTCTTAAACTCTGCAATTAGTGCATTCTTGATCTCATTCAGGGGCTTAGGTTGTGTCATTCCTTGGACAAGTTTCATGTACCAGCTTAGTGCACAGTCCCTTAGCGTAGTGCTGAACTGGGTTCTCTTTATGGCTTCATCGGTGATACTTTTAATATTCCATGCGGCTTCACACAGAAACCAATGTTGTTCTGTATCTTCAGATCCATCTCCTCTAAATATATGGAATCTCATTTCATCTTCCATAGAGATGACTAGGGTTCTTGTCTGAGTAGATGTTGAGCTACTAGTAACAGTACTCTGAAGACTCTGGTGGTTCTAGCTATTCTGACTACTAAGTATTGTTGGGACAACAGGAGGATTAATGTTACTTACTTCAGTAGTCCGCATAGTTCCTGAGGTTTCTGGCTCACTTTGGAACAGTTCTTCAGCTTCCCCTTCTTTTGTTCTGGTGGGCTCTGGATGCTCTTCGTTGGTTAGATCTACCTCTTCTTCACTATAGAAACCCTCTTCTTCGTAGTTTTTCTTAAACAAGTTCTCAAGGTGAACTCCTCAGAATAATTTCCCACTGTGTGTATGTCCTGCTTCTGTGTCGCTGTCACTGTCCAAGATCTTGAACATTAGCCTTTTCAGGTCCAACCAGTCTACTGTATCTTCAAGATGTGGTTTTCATGCAAGAGCATCTTGATTCTCAGCTTCAGGAAGTGCAAAAATTTTCCTTTGGGTCCTTTGAAAAAGTATCTCTCGGCTTGGCTATACGATTCTATTTTGTCAACAACAAATTCGGTGATATACCCTCCAATGGTACTATCAAACCAGTGATCTACTGCCATGGATACAACGTTTTTTACTCTCTTGACCTTCTAGATCAATGCTGGTGTCTAAACCACAGGAGGTCTAGATCTAATTTCAAACTATGTGTCAGCTAACCTAGCCAACCACTCGTGTAGCTCCTAATGGATTCCTCTAAAGATGATCTCGTGAATTTCGGTGAATATGTATCTTTGTAGCCAATCTTCAGTAGTCAATTTAGGGTTCTTGTTATAGGCTTTAGCAAAGTCCTTCTCTTGATCCTCTATCCACTTCTGGATCTTTGTCTTCGATGGGAACCACCCTGACATTCCCTTAAAAAGATTATGGTCCCGACAATGGAACCATTTGTTGGCACAGGGGCAGGCCCATGGTTCAACTCTAAGAGTGCACCAACAATCCCTAGCTATTGGACCTTTCGGTAGCACCTGCGAAACAGATGCAGTCTCACCTGAAGAAGCTATGAGGGGGTTGCAGGATAGCTATGTCTACAACTAGGGGAATATCAAGTGGTTCTTATTACAACAACAAATCAACATGCATCTATCATTCAAATATCTAGATCTATCCTTCACAACTATATATATGATCTAATAGAATAATGTAGATAACAATATAACAATGACAGAGCTCAAAGCATCAATCACACACACAACAACAGATGTACGTGGTTCACCCTCTCTCTAGGGCTACGTCCACATAACTGTTCTTATGATATATTAAGATAAAGCTTATAGTTCTGCTCTGTGCTCTTGGCCCACAGTTCCTCTCTTGCCTTCTCTCTTTCTCTCTTCCTCTCCCCCTTCTTGTGCACCCAGTTGCAGGACTTGATCTTCACACCCAACTGAGGACCTTACAGTACCAGAAGGCTCTCTCTCTCGACACTTCTCTTACCCTTAATACAATATTTTCCTAATGACCAGTAATCGGTAACAAGGCTCAACTATAGTACCGACTTGACCTAGGTCCTTTTGAACTCTATTTATAAATTATAGTCCCTTACTGATAGCCTTAGACTGAAACCTAGGTGTCAAAACCCTAATTACCAAAACCCTAGGTGTATAAAACCCTAGGTCAGCTTGACCCACTTTTTTGGGGCTTCGCCAGCCTATCTTTCCTTCTTCATCTCGCGGTGCTCCAAAGCATGCAATGCTGGCCTTTTTCACTTCCTGAGTCGTCCTCGGTCCATATTCCTTGTTGATCTGTCATCCTCGATCTCCTCATCCAATGGCTTTATTTTCTTCACTTCGCTCAATCTTTTTTGTTCTTTTGCTCACTTCGACCCAATGACAGTCCCTGTGTCTCCTGCAAATCTCGTTTTTTACCTTTTCTACCTCGTCCTTTGCTTCCTTCCATAACCAAGGGCCACCTTCCATAACCAAGGGCCAACAAAACTCATGAAGTGTGAATAGTCGAAGTGATTTGTAGTCGTCGATTCATGGGAGACATGCATCGATAAATTGTTGACTCCGGAAGAAAACGCTCTGGGATAAAAAGGCTGCAGAAAAGTCTGAAGCTCCCGAATGTTGAAATCTCGAAATGAAACTAAGCCGTCGATTTACAATGGATGCATGGCACTTGATTTGGTACTCCAGATGTTTTTCAAGGAGGTTCTTTGGATTCCACTGAAGCCTAAAGACCCTAATTCATTGAGGGTCATTTATTTTGAGGGTGAGTAGGGACCATTGATCCCTTCATGCTAGTTGGGAACTTTGCCACTTCGGAGTTCAGAGGAATTGGCATGTGATGAATCAAAAACTCTCGAAGCCCAAACTTCTGAAGAGTTGGAATAGGCATATGTGGGCTTGGCGTTCGATCATAACCCGTGGTCATATGCGATGGTATCTTAAGAGATAGGGGATAGGCCCCGATCACAAAATTAGATACCATGGATAGAGGATTTGATTATTAAAGGAGAACAAAATTTACGCCCCACGGATGTGTTACAAATTGGTATCAGATCCATGGTTACAACACTTGGCCTGCTTGGGCTCATGGACGAGTCACTTAAAAACCATATTTAGAATACTTTTAAGAGTGACACCCTATCTTACCCTTTTCTTAAAGAGTCCGGTTAAAATTTTATTGAGGAAAAGAATGAAACTTTCTACTGTGTGTGTACATTTAAGAAATTGGAACTATGTATTGTTCACAAACTAATAGATTGTTAGATAACAATAAGTGTTTTGTCAGCACTTGTTAAGCCCTAATATTGGCTCTTCACCCCTTAATTGGGGCATATTAGATTAGTAATGCTATTTTATTTATGTCGGCTTTAGGCCATTAGTTGTAATTTAGATTAGTAATGTTATTCTAATTATGTCGGCTTTAGGCCATTATTTGTAATTATAC